>CM056495.1:3885589-3962176 GCA_029783415.1 Anisodus acutangulus
GCGGCGGGCGGGCGAAGGGTCCAAAGGACACGTAGCCAGGGGCGAGTCCAAAATCCAATTGTTCCATTTTCCTTCTTGTTCATCAATCGGAAATCAAGACAAATCGGGCACTAATCAAGCCTTTTTTCCGACGCTATACTAGCCTTAATAGAATGAAAAAATGGATTCTTCAATACTTATTCCATAATCCATTTTTTCAACGAAATTGGAGTCGATTAATGGATATGCATGGTTCTGAGCTATTCTATAATCTATATGCGGGGTCGCTCCTAGCGGAAAACGAATTTGTGGAGTGCTTTCTAAGAAGGGCTTGGAAGAAGAAAATGAAATAGGAACAACTGCGCTGGTCGTAATAGATCGACTTTCATGCTAGTTCTTGCTCCAGCATGAGAGTTCCATTTCAGGGAAGGACGACGTACTATGATACTTTCTCCTTTACCCGACAATAATTAAAAATTTGTCCTTACCTGAGAACAAATCAATGGCTTCCTTGACCCGTCAACAGCCCGATAATGCGTGGTTTATGGATACGGGCGCCACGTCTCATCTCAACAACAATTCAGGTAATCTTCCTCAAATGCACCAGTTACTAACTCCACAATCTATTATGGTCAGTAATGGTCATCAGATTTCAATTCAAGGATTTGGCCACACTCTTACCCCACCATCGCAACCCCACATCTCTCTCAAAAACGTCTTTATGCCCCAAACATCATCAAAAAATTAATTTCCGTTAGAAAATTTGACATTGATAATTATGTCTCAATTAACTTTGATCCGTTTGGATTTTTTGTAACGGACCCTTGTACCGAAAAACTCCTTACAAGATGCAATAGTGAAGGGGACCTATATCCTTTCCTACCCACATCCGCTGCTAGTGTCACTCCTCTCACCGTTCTAACAATCATATCTCCCTCAACGTGGCATAGTAGACTTGGTCATCCGGGTTCTCACGTTTTTTATTCTCTTATGAGTACTATTTTCTCTCTCTTTGATATTATTCACGCTGATTTATGGACATCTCCCGTAACTAGCAACTTAGGCCACAAATATTATCTGGTATTTTTGGATAATTCACTTTCTTTGGGTATATCCACTTAAACTCAAATCTTAAGTGTTCTCCAAATTTATTGAGTTTCGTACACTGGTTAAAACGCAATTTGAAAAAGACATAAAATCGTTTCAATGTGATAATGGTCGTGAGTTTAATAATTCCTTCTTTCATAAATTTTGTGCGGCTAACGGCATGGTTTTTCATTTCTCGTGCCCATATACCTCCCCTCAAAATGGTAAAGCCGAAAGAATTCTCCGAACCATTAATAATATGATTCGTACCCTCCATTTTCATGCGTCTCTCCCTCCTACTTTTTGGGCATAAGCACTAAAAATGGTAGAACACATTCTCAACATTTTAACTACCCGTGCGATTCAAAATAGGACTCCCACCGAAATTCTCTACCGTCGGATCCCTACCTATGACCATCTTAGAATTTTTTATTGTTTGTGTTACCCTAATCTTACATCCACGACCCCCCACAAATTGGCACCAGATCTACTTCGTGTGCCTTCCTCGATTTTCCGTCGAACCATAGGGGATAACTGTGCTATGAGCTCTCCACCGATAAAATCATAATTTTTGCCACGTCACTTTTATTGAGTATATTTTTCCATTTGACAAAATTAAAAAATTCCGAGTCACTGATTACCAATTCCTCGAAGATTCGGACCCATCACCGCTTGTCAAACAAGCATTCCGTAAGACTGTCACTGTTCCGGCGGCGGCAGGCGCACAAACTGCCACCACCGGTAGTCCGGTCGTCAGCTCCCAATCCCTTCCAGTCTAATCTACCGCCACCACTGCTCAGTCAAACCCCGGTCGGGGCACCGCCCTCACTCCACACTCGCCGATTGTCGGCCACCTACCCTACATCCTCCTGTCACCGTCTCTCCTCCGAGCCGACGGAATCCACCGCCACCTGCTGTGTCACCAACAGCCGCTCGTCCAGTCAGCCCAATCAACACCGTCGCAACCCCACCCAGAACCCATCACCATACAGCTGCCTCGAACCCCGCATCTCAGATAGCCACCCAACCTAGTTCCCCGACCTAGTCCACCACAACCTCACCACCGACATCACAACCAACTCCCTCACACTTTATGTCACCTGTACTGTCACCAGGTCACCCCATCACCGTCGGCTTACCTAGATCTTCGGTTGTACCATACCCGACATCTACCCCTACACCCACTACCTCGGTACATGTTCCTAAACCCGGCACCGACACTGTCATATGTTACCCAGACCCCCCACTCACCCCAACTGCCCACCCCACCACTGCCCCCACACACCAAATGAAAACACATGCCCAACACGGGATTTTTAAACCCAAAGTCCATTTTAACCTATCCATCAAAACAATATCCCTGATTTCTAAAAACCCTAAATTAGCCAAACTAGAGGCACATTGGAATGCGGTCATGCGTGAGAAATTTAATGCTTTAACACAACAATACACTTGGGATTTTGTTCCTAGACCGAAAGGGGTGAATGTAATCCATTATATGTGGATTTTTCGTCACAAATACAGAGACAGTGGTGAGCTAGAGAGGTATAAGGCTAGACTTGTGGATAATAGAACTAATCAACAAGAGGGTATATATTGTGGTGAGACATTCAGTCATGTTGTCAAACCGGCCACTATTTGTACGGTTCTGAGTATTGATATGGGTAAGCACTGACTGATTCATCAGTTTGATGTGAAAAATGCATTCTACATAGGGATTTGAAAGAAACTATTTACATGCACCAGTTGTCTGACTTTGTTCATCCACCAGCCCCTCAGTATGTATGTCATCTCCGTAAGTCACTGTATGGTTTGAAAAAGTCCCCGAGAGCGTGGTATGATCGTTTTGAACGGTACATCTTGCAGATTGGATTATATGCAGTAAATGTGATACTTCTCTCTTTAATTTCCATCGATGTAGTAACATTGCTTATTTGTTGTTATATGTGGATGACATTGTGCTTACTGTCTCCTCTGATTTGTTGAAGAATAAGATTATTGCATTACTAAAGACTGAATTTGCTATGATTGACTTAGGTAAGTTTAGCTATTTTTTGGGGATATTAGTGACTCGTTCTGCAGATTCTATATTTTTATGCCAGCGAAAGTATGTAGAGAAGGTAGTGTACAAGACCAAAATGGCAAACTACAAGATCATGTCCATACCGGTTGATTCTATCAAAGCTTAGTGTTGTGGATAGTAATCTAATATCCGATCCCACACTCTACAGGAGTCTTGCAGGTGCACTACAGTATCTTACTTTCACCAGGACTGACATTGCTTATGATGTTCAGCAGGTATGTTTATTCATGCATGCCCTAAGAGAGCCTCATTTTACTGCCCTTAAGCTTATCATTCGATATGTTAAGGGTACTCTTGATTATGGATTGCATCTATAGCCCTCAACACCAACCAGGTTGTTATCATATACGGATGCTGATTGGGCAGGTATTCCGGACACGCGACGCTCCACCTCCAGCTACTGTGTGTTCTTAGGGGATAATCTAATTTCTTGGTATGTCAAGAGGCATGCCACTTTATCTCGTTCGAGTGCAGAAGCAGAGTATAGAGGAATTGCTAATGTTGTTGCTGAGATCTGTTGGCTCCGAAACCTTCTTTTGGAGCTTCAGTATCCGTTGCGTAAGGCATCTTTATTTTATTGTGATAACATATCTGCCATCTATCTATCTCATCCACTTTGTTCGTGAGAAGGTTACTCTCGGTCATGTGAGAGTATTATATGTGCCTTCCTCTTATCAGTATGCTGATATATTCACAAAGGCCTTCCTAGACAGCTTTTCCTTGACTTCAGATCCAGTCTTAGCGTCCGGCCTTCTTCCGCTCAGACTGAGGGGGTATGTTAGCACGTGTACCTATGTATATTTACCATATTTTGTATTGTATAATTATGGTAGAATTGGGATCCTTATTATAGAAGGATTCAACATTGTACACCTATATATTTTTTGTATTAATGAGAAAGGCTCTCCAAGGGAGATTAATACAATTCTACAGTTATGTCAGCTAAATTTGCTTGCAGTATGTATATGGTTTTGGTTTTCGATGTTCTAAAAAGTTATCCTTTTCAATACCCTTTTGGAGAGTTGTTTAGTGAACAATTGCTAGCATTAAGAAGAATTTGAGCGGAGGCCTAAACTCAAAGGAAAATGATATTAATTAAATTTTAAAAAAATTACTTCTGGAGGTGCAAAGCACGGGTAAATTACAACAATAACATACCAGTGAAACCCTACAATGTGGGGGTCTATGGATGGTAGAGTGTACACAGACCTTATCTCTACCTTAGCAGGTAGAGCGGTTGTTTCCGAGAGACCCTCGACTGAAGACCAAGCACAAGCAAAAGCAAAAGTAAAGTAAGATAAACAAAGCGATTAAGTCATGATATGACATTCTGAAAAAAGAAGCAATAACTAATGCAGGTAAATAAGACAAATAAGGTACACTAGAAAACACATATCAGCATAAATCAAACGACAAAGGACTATAAAGCAATATTACACCTACTAACATGATAGGCTAAGCGGGCCTACAATAATAACACTACAACTATCAGTTTGTAAGCGTAGGTAGGACTACACTGGACTACCTACTACCATAATCTTTGTCCTCCATAACCCCAATCTAAGGTCATGTCCTCAGTAAGTTGCACCTACGCCATATCCCTTTCTAATCACCTCTCCCCCAATACTTCTTCGGCCTACCTCTACCCCACATGAACCCGTCCATATCCAATCTCTCACACCTCCGCACTGGGGCACTTGTGTCTCTCTTCCGAACGTGCCCGAACCATCTCAATCTTACTTCTCGCATCTTATCCTCCATCGAGGCCACTCCCACTCTGTCCCGGATATCATCATTTCTAATTATATCCCTCCTTGTATGCCCATACATCCATCTTAACATCCTCATCTCCGCAACTTTCATCTTGTGGGTGTGCGAAGTCTTGACCGACCAACACTCCGCCCCATACAACATAGTCGGTTTGACCAGCACCCTAGAGAAGTTGCCTTTAAGTTTTGGTGGCATCTTTTTATCGCACAAGACTCCAGATGCGAGCCTCCATTTCATTCACCCTGCCCCAATACGATGTGTGATATCGTCATCAATCTCTCAATTCCCTTGGATAATAGACCCGGGGTACTTGAAGCTTCCTTTCTTTGGAATGACCTGAGTACCAAGTCTCACCTCCACACCTGTCTCTAGGTCACTCCCGTTACTGAACTTGCACTCCAAGTATTCTGTCTTGATCCTACTCAGCCTAAACCCTTTAGACTCTATGGTCTGTCTCCAAACCTCCAGCTTAGCATTAACTCTGCTGTGAGTCTCATCAATCAGGATTATGTCGTGTGCGAATAACATACACGATGGCACCTCCCCTTGAATGTTTCGCGTCAGTGCATCAATCACCAATGCAAATAATTACATATATTAAAAATGACGGGGATCTCTCTTTAGCTAAAAAATATTTATTTATTTAAGTTCTTTTTACTTTTTGTTTTCATTTTTTCATTAGCTTTATTCTAAAAGGTCCAAAATATTTAATACTTTGATACTTTTCTCTTTCCAAATCCTTACATATTCGAAAGTGAAAATTTTCCTCCATTTTCTTTAATGTGCAGGTGATGATAAACAATTGAGTAGAGTGAATAATGTGAACAAGTTCAAGTGAAATTATCTGTTGAATACAATATATAAGGGAATTAGCAACATACTAGAACTACACAATAAAAATTGTATAAAGGCTAAGTGTACAAATGGTGTTGTCACTCTCCTCCTTTGTTCTTGAGTTTGTTTTTCTACTCCAATCATTTTAATTATATACGACGATAACACAACTCTTTGCAATATAGTAAATAAATATTGATTTATTTTATATGTTGAAACAATAGATTTAGGAATCTTAATGGGAGAGAAGCTAGTATATGACAAAAACAAAGAGAAAAGTTTTAACTCGTATATACTTTTTTCACCACATCTTTGCTTACAAATATCAATTGAAATGCATATCTATCTATTTATATAATAAGGTTAGAAATAAACAAAGTGATGTGACACATGTCTATGACCAAGAATCACAATTATCTTTTTTTCCTTTTTTTCCCTTCATTTTATCAATTTATGTGCTATGTTGAATTTTTTTTTTTTAAATTACTTCTTTAACTCCCTTAATTATCTTTTGATTAAGAGAAAATTTAAAGCCACGATTTTAATTGTAATATTGTATTAATCTCCTTAAGGAGCCTTTCTCATTAATACAAAATATATATAGGTGTACAATGTGGAATCATTATACAATAGGGATCTTAATTCTATCATAATTACATATCAATATACCATATAAGATTATATTAATCTTCCTTGGGGAGCCTTTTCTGATTAATATAAAATATATATAGGTATACAATGTAAAATCATTATACAATAGGGATCCTAGTTAGGGATGGCAACTGATCGGATCTGGATCGGATCCTACTAGATCCAGATCCGTTTTTCAGATCCGGATCCAGATCCATCGGGTCCATAAAAATCAGATCAAAATCCGGATCCATAGGATCCACCGGGTCCACGGATCGGATCTGGATCCACATGTAAAAAAAATTGCGTTGCTAAGAATTTTTTTTTGAACTGACAAACGATTTTTACTTAGCTAATAATTTACTGTGTTTCAATTTTGAAATGTTCATATGAGATATTTTGTTCGTTGTCTCGTTTTGATTGTGAGCTATTAATTGAAAATATTGGACAATGACAATAGTTGTGGAAAATGCTGACTAGTATTTCCACAATACAAAACTTGCATGTGCTTGGAATCTTCACAAATGAAGTGAATATAATTTTAACTACTTGTCTATGGAGATGTTAGTCATTCACTAATATAACATTGATTTTATTATCGAAGTTACCTCTTTATTTTTTGGTTTTTGAGTTAATGCGGGGATAAATTAAACTTGTTTTGAGAATTAAACTTGCAAGGATGTGCTTAGCAATTTTAAAAAAATACTTATAAAATTACATTCTAGGTTATGAATATATTTAATAAAAAATGAATTCACGGGTCGGATCTGGACCGGATACGGATCTCAAATACAAGATCCAGATCTAGATCCGATCTGTCAGAAATGGATCCGGATCCGTCGGGTCCAAATTTTGAAGATCCATATCCTATAAAACGGATCTGGATCCACCGGATCCGGACCGAGTCCAAGATCCACTGCCATCTCTAAATTCCTAATTCTACCATAATTACATAACACTAAATATGATAAATATACAAACTATGTACACGTTAATATTAATTCTTGTGATACACACGTTTCCCTCTTCCCATAACGGCTGGAGATTCCTTGCCGCCGTTTTAATTCTTAGGAAATACCTTTCTCTATTCCTAAAACAGTTCAATTGATGCCTTAGCTTATATAAGGAAGGGAAAATAAACCCAACATATCTGGAAAAAAAAAAGAGATTGAAACACAATAACAGAAAAAAAACAGAACTTCAAAAAGTATTCTTTTATGAAAGAGTTGAATTGTTTTCTTGCTTTTAATGGTGCTTTTCCATTAGAGCTTGTTTGTGCGTTTTATAGTTGTGAAGTTGTGATTAGGAAGATGTAAGTCAATTCTCAATTTCTCTGTATTTTAAAGTTTTTACTATGTTTATTATTTTGGCTAAATTTGTTGGACGACGTTTATGTAGAGAGGCTGAAATAGATTGTAAATAGCATGTAATTATCCTTTAAATTTATATATCTTGAACACCTCTATCATTTTACGTGTGTGCATATTTTACTCATTTAACATCAACTATTAAGGTGTGTGGTTTTATTTTTTAAAATGTGATGGCTTTATTTATTTATTTTTTGTTGACGGCGAACCTCACCGCTTACTCTCTCGAGTGCACACAGTAAACCCCTGATCGACAATAGCGCAAACCACGTCAGCCGATTAACCACACTTGGCAAGCCATGTGTGACAGGCTCAACCAATAAGGTTTATGCAGGGGATCGAACTCATGACCTTGCGGTCCCGCGCTCTACTGCTACACCAACTTGGATACCCTTGCAGGTCAAAATGTGATGGCTTTATGTCCCTTATCTTCCCCGATGAAAACAAAACGCACAAAAAAGAGACAAATCATGTTGTATATATAGTTCCACTTTCTGTAAGGAAAAGGAAAATAAAATGAATTCAGTTTAAACCAAAAAGAGAGAGAGAGAGAGAGAGAGAGAGAGAGAGAGAGACGGAATTTCAGTTTGATATAGTCATCCTTTTATGTATATAAAGTAAATTTAGTTGATTAGAGATTAGGTAATAATGCGAGGGATGACTATATGATGCAATGTTATATTACCTTTTGGAGAGGTGAATCTATGCAAGCGCAACACAAACGCTATGTGCTTTCTATAAATGTGTACTAATTCGATAGAATTTTTTTTTTCAACGCAACCCGGTGCACTAAGCTCCCGCTATGTGCGGGGTCCGGGGAAAGGCCGGACCATAAGGGTCTATTGTACGCAGTCTTACCTCACATTTCTGTAAGAGATTGTTTTCACGGCTTGAACCATTAACTCTTGTATTTTTCATATGAGTAGTTGCTAGGGCTCTTGAGTAACAACAACAATAACAACATGCCCAGTGAAATCCCACAATGTGAGGGGAGGGTATAGTGACACATACCTTATCTCTACCTTGGTAGATAGAACGGTTGTTTCCGAGAGACCCTCAACTCCAGACAAATCACAAGTCCAAGTAAAGTAAGACACTATTTTATAGGTACCCTTCATAAAGTATTAGATATATATATGTGATATTGGGAAGTTATATGTTACAACAGGTGAAATTAAATTAACAATAAATGTAGAAGAGAATTACACTATTTTTGTATATAAATTTATTTAAAATGGGGGTGGAGGAATTTGAAGAGTGCATATCTGAAGACATTAGAATGACTAGGTACACCGTACACATTAATACCATCGACCAATAAATAAGATATTGAAAATGTAACTTTTAATTAGTTCTGGTCCCATAAATAAATGGCCATTGCACCATACAAGTATATAAAGTATGCTAATTAAACACAAACACTATATCTTTTTTTATCGGAGAGGAATAAGGAGGTGTGATCCACATTTATCGCCCACTTCAATTATTGAGTCATTGTATATTGTGTAATTCTTACTTGGCCATCACTAGCCAGAAGAGAAAAGTAGATAATTTCACTTTTTTTTAATCTCTCGTAGAAATTTAGAGGTTTTGTTTGTTGTTTTATATAGGTAATTAATTTAGCTCCAACAACATGCATTTCGCTAACATCTTCCAGCGTCTTTCTACTATCAAGAATATTTATATGGTACCTTTGAAAAAATTACTGCTAAAAAATCTTTATTTTCTCACTAATTTCCTATTGAAAAATATTCAACGTCTATTTCCCATCGAATGTCGGTGAAAAAAAATCTAATAGTAATGTTTTCACACGAAAAAATTATAAAAATTTTCAGCGTCTTAATAAGAATTTGTTTCACACTATGCGTTTTTCCAATAAGCTGATTCGATGAAAATGATGTGAAAAATTCATGTATCATAACACAAATTTTTCACTAAATGTCAATAAAAAAAATCTTTATTTTTAGCAGGGGCCGGGCTAACTAACGTCAATTTTCGAAATTAGCAAGAAGAGGTTACAATTATCTGAATGTACTTTTTAAAAACCTTTTTGGCTTTTCATTTAATGAGTGGTTAGCTTTCTCGAAGGGGCAGATCTACGGGGAATATTTATTGCAAGAAAGTGCGACAACGGCGAAGAAAGGAGGACCAACCAACCTACAACCAAGGTGATTTAAATGTACATACAAGTGGCAATATACCACACCACTCACACTGATCCCCATCCAAATTACAATGTACGAATAATAATTTCTATATTTCAATTTGTATATCTACTTTTTTTTCAGTAAGTTTTAAATTTCTATATCTAGTAAGTGTTTGATTCTAATATAACATTCAGTATATTAAAGACGGTAAGATTTAAAAAATATTTTGATATATTATACAAATTTTTAATTTAAGAGAATAAAGCTCAAAAAAATAATATTTTTTTAAAAATAGAGGGAGAGAGGCTAGAGGCTCGAGACAGTATATACTATGCATGGTGTCAAAAGACCCCACCTCTATGGAAACATCGAGTTAATTCTATCCACTAATAGTGAGCATTATCTTAGTATTTAGTGTATTTATAACAAGTCATTTTTCATATATATATATATACTAAATCATAATTTTAAAATAGAGTAATAATAACATATTATCATAATTGTAGTAATAACGTAAAGAGATTGTTTAGGTCAATATATATTGGAGAACTTAAATCCTGAAAATTCTCACTTTTATTCTTCTAAATAACTCCAAACTTTGCAGTTCTCGTTTATTTACTTCCACAAATTGCTCTCCACTCCCATATATTTGGGTCAATTTACAATAAAGGCATCTTTAATTATTTATATGTACGATTTTATATACAAATCGAATGACAATATTGCACATCTTCTTCTGCCAAAGCAAAAAAAAACAAAAAACATAAGTCCATATGAAAAGGAACACATTGCATATTAAGGAGCTGCATAATCTTCAAAATTGATTAAAAGATATTTGGGAGCCGTTTAAATTATTCATCAAAAGTATCATGTTTGAAAGCTTGAAGATTGTTTGGAACAAATCGGAAGTCGAAATTAGAAATTAAAACTGGATACAAGAGGCCATGGCCTCAATCTTGATTTTCTCTCCCACAAAAGTTGTTGTTGGTTGGATAACGCTTATTCAGACTCAATTCATGAGCCAAATCATACTAATTATCGTGAATACATACCATTTGAAATATTTTTAAATAATAAATTTTATTCACATATTATGCTCCCATTGTTTTTAAGAGGAGCATTAGAGCAATGATAAATTAAAGTTGTCTTCGGGTGATCCATTGATCACGAGTTCAAACCATAAAAGAAATTAATATTTATATATATCACATATCTTGAGATGCGGCCCTTCCTCAAATCCTATTAAAACAGAATGGTTTGAACAGTGGGCTGTGCATAAATATGATTCAAGTATTCTTCGTTGATAATTGTGTATATGAACTGAGAAGAAATAAAAAAAACAGGAAGTATACCAAAACTTTGATCATGATTTTTTTGCTCCAATTTTTATACTTTTGGTGGGGAAAGCGAAAACGAGTGAGCTGAGAGGAAGCAAAGTCAAGGGTCTACAAGTAGTTGGTAGTCAAAGCATCTAGAAGCTCAAATAAAGCACTCAAAGTCATAAGAATGCCTCCCACACGGTTAAACAAAAAGTATGCAATCATGAATCATCCCTAGGTAGACATGGCACCGGATCTTGGATCCGATCCGGATCTTGGATCCGATCCGGATCTAGTGGATCCAGATCCATTTTATAGGATATGAATTTTTAAAATTTGAACCCGACGGATCCGGATCCGTTTCTGACGGATCGGATCTGGATCTGGATCTGGATCTGGATCTGGATCTTGTATTTGAGAACCGTATCCGTTACAGATCCAATCCGTGGATCCATTTTTTATTAAATACATCCATAACCTAGAATGTAATTTTATAAGTACTTTTTAATTTTTTTTTTATAATTTATGTATTGGGTAAAGGGTTGAACCATGATAAGTCACAAGTCACACAGCCATGTAATTTCTCTTTGAAGTTTCATTTCTTTTACCTATATGCTCTCTGCAGTTAGGGGTGGACAAAAACCCGGAGAATCGAAAAAATGGAACCGAATCAAAATTCGATTCGTTTTTTTCTCAATTTTTTTTTTAAAAAACCGATTTTTCGAAAAATCGAACCGAATCATGATTTAGTGATTCGGTTCGGTTTTTAAATTTTGGATACGAACCGAACAAAAAAACCGAATTATATATATATATATATATATATATATATATATATTAGGCTACTACTATCTCTTGAATTGTAGCCATTGAAGCTAATCTATGAAGCTTTTATGAAAGTCGCATGCAGCATGAACTTGATTAGCATATCACGGAAGCATTGGCACAAAATGTAGGGAGAAAAAGTAGTTGTAAATTGATAAAACTTTAAATGGTCATAACTCTGCGCTCGAATGACCATTTTACCCGAATTTTTTTTATTTTGCGTATTTTTTTTATACGGGGCCGGTTGGCACGGCCAATATTTAGAAAAACGTCTATTTTCCCAATCAATTTGTGTTTTCCCCCAAATTAGTAATCACGAAATTGTTTATAATCCAATCTTGGTCTTATTTTAATATTCAGAATTAGTAATTACGAAATTATATGTTATTCTTGTTGAAAATTTACTAATGTGGAATTAAGTATATCATGTTATTTATGACTCAAACAATTGGGGTCCCGTACGTCGAAAATGTCATTTTCATACACGTGCACACGTAGTGCCAAGTATCGCAAATTTCATTAGTGAAAGAGATATTGGTACGTCTGTAATACGTTTGAGACATAGAATGATGGACGGTTATTGGCCAAATGACAAAGTATTTCACGTTGGTGAACGAAGTGTAAGATGAAATGTGTCAGAAATCGCCGCGGAGCCGCGAAGGGCCGCGGCGCAGCCCCGTCGGAGCGCTAATTGAGGGGTCTTCAGTTACGGGAGTCGCGGCACTAATTCACAGAGCCGCGACGCTTCGAAAGCAGAATGCTGTGGCGGGAAGCTGAAAAGTTCTGACCTTTGGGCTGATTTTGGAGCATTGATTCTCCATTACTTGGCACATGAATTCAGCCATTATTTGGCTGAATGTAACCCCTCAATTAAGTGTCATTACATGGCTATTGAAGGACATTAGTTGACTATTTGAGGGGTCTTCTCCTTACACTATAAATTGAAGGCCATTAGAAAATACTCCATAATTTTCTGAATTCATCTTCTTCCTCTCTAGCAAAGTTACTATACTCAAAGTTCTTCAAGAGTAACACTTGAGTTTCCTTTGCTCAATTGTTAAGTTGTTGTTGTATCTTGGGAGACTATTGTCGGACAACGTAAAAGGAGGCATACGGGGCAATCTTGTCTTAAAGACAGAGTGTCATTATTCGACTCATCAAATCACACAAGCAGTTTGTTAAGTTCTTGATTTCCAGTTTATTGTAATATTTAGTTTATCCTTTCTTACAATTGTAATAGTTACTTACTTCTCGTTCCCTGCAATTGTTGTATCCCACAATTTTAAGACAAGATTTGTTGTAAGTACTTAGAAAGATGACTGAAAAAGAATAAATTGCTTCTGATTCTGATGTTGCTGCTACTCAAGGCAATCCCTCTGCCTTCCCCACTGCTCAAGGCACACCTAATGCCTTCCCGGTTGCTCAAGGCTCATCCAACGCCTTTACTGCTTCTCAAGGGAACATTGTCGTTCCTCCCCCCGCTAGATTCCACCATGAACGCCCTGAAAAGTTTATGGGCTCCAACTTCAAGAGATGGCAACAGAAGATGCTCTTTTATCTGACTGTTATGGGAATGACTCGTTTTCTAACAAAAGATCTTCCACAAGCTGGAGATGAAATGGACCATTCACCTACTGAAACGGCTGAAAGGGGCCTAGGTATCCATGTCATTAATAGCATGAAGATGGTTCTTGATGCATGGAGTCATAGTGATTTCATGTGTAAGAACTATTTATTAAACTGCTTTTCAGACCCTCTCTACACGGTGTATTGCACCGTAGGCACTGCCAAAGAGTTAAGAGAAACCGCAGAAAAAGTACAACGCACAAGATGCAGGTACTAAGAAATTCATCGTTGAGAAATTTCTGGAATTTCAAATGGTGGATAGTAAAACAGTGATGTCCCAAGTCCAGAAATTCCAAATGATTCTACATCACCTGGATTTGGAAGGTATGAAACCAAATGAGCAGTTTTTGGTTGCATCACATATTAAAAAGTTACCTCCCTCGTGGAATGAGTTTATGAGTTACTTAAAACTCAAAACAAAGGAAATGACCTTTGAAGAACTTATTATCAAACTCCAAATTCAGGAAGATAATAAGAAGGTCTTGCCCAGAGGTAAACAACCCGCTGAGGCAAAGGCAAATCTGACTGAGGCCAAAGGGACCCAAGCAAAAAGCGCAAGTTCTAGAAAGACGGCAAGACCCAAGTGACGGAGAAGTTCAAAGAAAACTGTCGCAAGCTCAAGACTGAGCAACAAGAGAAGGCCAAGGCTAAGGGCAAGACACAGGTTAACGTCGTCAAAGACAAGTTGCTGGACGACATGATTGAGGAGTTCTCAGTGGTGGTGCTAGAAGCAAACCTTGTTGAGAATCTCATGCAATTGTGGATGGACACAGGTGCTACAAGACACATCTGTTCCAATAGAGATGCCTTCTCCACTTATACACCGGTTACAAATAAGAAGTTGTTCATAGGCAACAACGCTTCCTCTGACGTGCTGGGGGTAGGAAAGGTAGTCCTGAAGATGACTTCTGGAAAGGAGCTCACTCTGAAGAAGGTGATGCATGTTCATGAGATTAGAAGAAATTAAATTTCAGGTCATTTATTGGTTAATGTTGGTTTTAGGCTAGTGTTTGAGTCCAATAAATTTGTAATCACTAAAAATGGAATGTTTGTGGGAAGATAATTCGTCTGTGGAGGCCTCTTCAAAGTTAACACTATGTCTGTAGTACGTACAAGCAATAATATTGAAGCTTCTTCTTACTTGCTTGAGTCCTCTAATTTATGGCATCATAGATTAGGACATGTCAACTACAATGACATCCAAAGGTTGGTAAAGTTGGAGTTGTTGTCGTCTATCGACGTAAACCCTCAACATAAGTGTGAGGTGTGCATAGAGGCAAAACTCACAAAGCTCCTTTTCGATCCGTCGAAAGGAATACCGCTCCTCTAGAACTTATTCACACAAATATATGTGATTTGAAGTTTGCACAAACTAGAGTGGGGAACAAGTACTTTGTGACATTCATTAATGATAACACAAGGTATTGTTACCTTTACCTGTTGAAAAGTAAGGATGAAGCCTTTGAAGCGTTCCGACGTTACAAAGCAGAAGTTGAGAACCAACTAAGCATGCAGATTAAATCCATTCATAGAGATAGAGGGGGAGAATATGTAACGCCATTTGAGAAATATTGTGTTGAATCGGGCATTGTTCATCAAACGACGGCTCTATACTCACCTCAGTCGAACGGTGTGACGGAACACAAGAACCGTACATTGAAGGAAATGATGAATGCCTTGCTCATCAATTCCGATCTTCCACAAAACATGTGGGGAGAAGTCGTCCTTACCGCTAATACGATTCTTAACAGAGTCCCACATAAGGGTAAGGACAAAACTCCATATGAATCATGGAAGGGAAAGAAACCCACCTATAAATATTTAAAGGTGTGGGGTTGTTTGGCAAATGTTGAAGTACCCAAGCCAAAGCAGGTCAAGATTGGGCCTAAGACTGTAGATTGCATTTTTATCGGATATGCAAATAACAGTAGTGCTTATCGCTTCTTAGTGCATAAGTCAGATATTCCAGATATCCACAGGGGTACAATCATGGAATCAACGAATGCTCAATTCTTTGAAGATACCTTTCCTAGAAAGGAAAAAGACATAATCTCTCGCAAATAAAGTTATGAACAAAGCTCTCAGGAACCGGGAGTCATTGACTGCCCGGATCTAGATGGTTCAGATCTAGTGGACTTCGAAGTGGCTGAATATCCGGAATATAGTGTTCCAGATTCTCAGAACTTGGAGACTCCAGAGATGGAACCAAGGCGAAGTAAAAGGGACAGGAAAGATAAATCCTCCGGTCTTGAATTTGTAGCTTATATGGTTGATAATGAACCAAGGACAATTGCTGAAGCATTGTCAACTCTAGAGGCATCGCTCTGGAAAGAAGTTATTGAGAGTGAAATAGACTCCATCCTACATAACTATACTTGGGAGTTGGTTGATCTTTCTCCGGGAAATAAACCGTTGGGTTGTAAATTGATACTCAAACAGAAGTATAAAGCAGATGGGTCTATAGACAAGTACAATGCCAAGTTGGTAGTCAAGGACTATCGGCAGAAAGAAGGCCTTGACTATTTTGACACGTATTCCCCGGTGTCTAGGATGACATCCATACGAGTATTCTTTACGATCGCAGCGTTGCGTGACCTTGAGATACATCAAATGGATGTCAAGACAGCCTTCCTAAATAGTGATTTGAAAGAAGAAATTTATATGGAACAACCTGAGGGGTATGTGGTTCCAGGGTAAGAGAAGAAAGTCTGTCGGCTTGTCAAATCTCTGTACGGGCTGAAACAATCCCCGAAGCAATGACACAAAAAATTTGATAGTACTCTACTATCGAAGGGTTTCGCCATTAATGAGTGTGACAAATGTGTCTACATAAAAGGTAACTCTGACTCGTTCGTCATGATATGCATGCACGTAGATGACATGATGATCACAAGGAGCAGTCCTAGCCTGATTCTAGAGACTAAGAACATGTTGAAACAATGCTTCGACATAAAGGATATGGGTATTACAGATGTCATCTTAGGGATAAAGATCTCTAAGACGTCTGACGGACTGGTCTTATCTCAGTCTCACTACATCGATGATGTGTTGAGAAAGTTCGAGATGTTTGACAGTTCGCCTATGAAGTCACCAGTGGATAGAAATAAAAAGCTTGATAAAAATTATGGTGCACCCGTATGCCATGTGCAATATGCACAGGTGATTGGGAGTTTAATGTACATAACAAACTGCACCCGACCTGATATTGCTTATATAGTCAACAAGTTGGCTAGGTTTACCCGTAATACGAGTAATGATCACTGAAAGGCGTTGAATCGGGTACTACGATACCTAAAATTCACATCAACTTACGAGTTGCATTATTCGAGGTATCCAGCTGTACTAGAAGGGTACAGTGATGCAAACTGGATATCTAATATAGAGAACACCAAGTCCACCAATGGGTATGTATTTATAATTGGTGGTGGGACTGTGTCTTGGAAATCCTCTAAGCAAACTTGCATCGCCCGATCCACGATGGAATTAGAGTATATCGCTTTAGACAAAACATGAGAAGAAGCTGAGTGGCTTCACGACTTCTTAGAAGATGTTCCTTGTTGGGACAAACCCGTACCTTCTGTAATGATCCACTGCGACAGTCAGTCGGCTCTAGGAAGGGCACATAGTTCTATGTACAACGGCAAGTCTCGTCATATTCGACAGAGACATAAGACTCTTAGGCAGCTGATTACCACGGGTATAATATCCATTGATTACATAAAATCAAAGGATAACATAGCGGACCCGCTGACAAAGGGCTTACCCAAAGATCAGATGTTCTGCCTGTCTAGGGGAATGGGCTTAAAACCCAAGGTATAAGGGCCAATACGGTGGTAACCCAACCTTACTGACTGTGGATCCCAAGAATTAGGTTCAATGGGAAAAACTAAGCTGTAAAGGTTCAGTTGAGCGCTTCGGTGGAAGCATGAGCACTTCAGATAGTGATTTCTGTAATGGAACAACAATCCAAAGTCGTTCCCACGATAGACGTTAAGTGCGATCTGCAGTGTGGGTAAAGGTTAACTTTCCAAAACCTTTAATGATTCTCACCGGTTGAGGTTAGGTTTGGGGAAACTTTTAATGGTTCCTAACACTTGTAAAGTGGGGTACAGCAGGATACCTTGTAGAAGACCACATATTTAAGTGCGAGGACAAGCCTCCTCAAATGAACGTACTTAAGAATCCAAGAAGTGTCCACGGCCACAACGGACAAAACATTACGAAGAACATAGTAAGAGAAGTTATTGTGTTGGTATCGTTGACTTGGCAACACTGACGGTTCAAGACATCACGTTCACCGTGCAGTAAGTAAGTCCGATGGTATTCAATTATGGAAGGTTCAAAGCTGAAGCTACCTATCCAGATGCAACATCGGTCCGCTGAAAGATTACTAGAAAATGCATCATGTGAGTGCGCCAAAATCTCTTTCAAGAGGGGATTGTTGGAAATTTACTAATGTGGAATTAAGTATATCCCATTATTTATGACTCAAACAATTGGGGCCCCGTACGTCGGAAACGTCGTTTCCACACACGTGCACACGTAGTGCCAAGTATCGCAAATTTCATTAGTGAAAGAGATATTGGTACGTATGTAATACGTTTGAGACATAGAATGATGGACGGTTATTGGCCAAATGACAAAGTATTCCACGTTGGTGAACGAAGGAAGAAGTGTAAGATGAAACGTGTCGGAAATCGCCGCGAAGGGCCGCGACGCAGCCCCGTCGGTGCCGAGGAGCCGGAGCGCCGCGGCGCTAATTGGGTCTTCAGTTACTGGAGCCGCGACGCTAATTCACAGAGTCGCGACGCTTTGGAGGCAAAATGCTGCGACGGAAAGTTGAAAAGTTCTGACCTTTGTTCTGATTTTGGAGTATTGATTCTCCATTACTTGGCACATGAATTCAACCATTATTTGGCTGAATGTAACCTCTCAATTAAGTGTCATTACATGGCTATTGAAGGCCATTAGTTGGCTATTTGAGGGGTCTTCTCCTTACACTATAAATTGAGGCATTTGGCTCAATTGAAGAACAATACACAACACTTGAAAATACTTCAGAATTTTCTGAATTCATCTTCTTCCTCTCTAGCAAAGTTACTATAATCAAAGTTATTCAAGAGTAACACTTGAGTTTCCTTTGCTCAATTGTTAAGTTGCTGTTGTATCTTGGGAGACTATTGCCCGACAACGTAAAAGGAGGCATACGGGGCAATCTTGTCTTAAAGACAGAGTGACATCACTCGACTCAGCAAATCACACAAGCAGTTTATTAAGTTCTTGATTTCCAGTTTATTGTAATATTTAGTTTATCATTTCTTACAATTGTAATTGTTACTTATTTTCCGTTTCTTGCAATTGTTGTATCCCACAATTCTAATGTAATAGAGTATTATTTTTATCTCACATTTGAGATAATTCGAAAATTAATAATCTCTGGGTTAAACAACAAGATGTCTCTGTTCATTCTTCAATTGTTTTCTTCCAAAAGGTTCTTTAAGAAAGTCAAGGTTGAAAAATCTAAAACTTTACCCATTTTATCAGCTTAAATCAAACATATTCAATATTATACTCAATATGTCTCATTTCTAGTCCAAAGAATCAATCATTTGCTAATAGAAATATATCCATTAAATAATTTTGTTATTATTAGTTTCAATATTATAATTTAATATTATTAAAATCGGGATAATTTATACCACAAGACCCCTTATAGGTTATGATATGAATCGTTTCTGATAATTTTTTACATAGTTATCAATTATTATTAACATAACACTAGTATATTTAGTTGTCCTTTTTTTTTTATTGATCTCTTCTAATAAATTGATTTAATTAGTATATCTTACATAGCATATTAATATGAATAATTTACCCATTCTTTCAATCAAATTGTCTCCTCACCGAAGATAGAAGTCAAGAATTCACTCGTGCTCAATTTGCTAATTTCCCATCTATAGTGCTTCCTCCTGTCCTTTAATTTATCACGATATATTTATCACAAAAAATATTTGATAAGCATAGATTAAAATATCCTTTTCTCTTCCGCCAATGGGCATCGACTATATATACAACAGGAGTACCCTTTTATATATAGAGAGGGGTTGGGGAAGGGATTACAACGTTCGAATTCTCACCAACAACATAAAAGTTCAGGTAGCCATCAACTGAAATAAGAAATTTTTACCAACACGAGTACCTTTTGGGAGTAGTAAAGATGGAAATGACAAAAAAAATAATTAATATTTTTTAATTTTATAAAGTAATAAATATTTTAGAATAATTTTTAAATTAAAGTGTCAAATAAAAGGAGCGAAGATAGGTAGTACTCCCTTCGTTTCAATTTATGTGAATCTTTTCGGAATACGAGGGTCAAATTTTATAATTTTGACTTTAAATTTTAAAATAGATTTTTTAAATTTATAAAAATAAAATTTATATATATAAAAACTATATTAAAAGTATTATAAATCATGATAATTTATAATTTAAATAATTTTAAAAAAATGTAAAAATTCACATAAATATTTATATTTATTTGGGGCATGAGAGAGGCTGTCATGTCCACAATGCACTCTCAACTATATTTGGAAAACGGCAAGAGGAATTCCTTCTTTTTTTTTCATTCGGTGTTTGATATTTATATTGGAGCTCGACTATATTAAATTTGTGCCACACATGGCTCATTCGGGAGAAGCGCTCCCCTGAAAGATTTTTTTATTCCCAAGACTCAATCTCGAGACATTTAATTAAAAATGAAGCAACCTCATCCGCTGCTCCACATCTTTGATGGGGGCAAGAGGTTTGTCACTTCTCTATTGTTGCTGAATATCTGTTAATATCATAACAAAACGACGAAGCTGAGGATGAATATATATATCAAAGATAATGAATTAATTCTCGAATGATAACTCAACTTAATAAAATTACTTAGTAAAATCATTTTTTTATTTTAATAAAATTAGTTAAGTTTATTCATGTATCTTACAGAGTTATTATGCCTTGAAAACCACTTTAAAAGTGACTTAAGATGATTTTGATTATAAAATTACTTACCATCCATATCATATATAATATCATTAGTTTTACTCCACCCGTTTCATAGTAAGTGATATTTTAGACTTTTCATTTTATTTTAAAATAAGTGGTGCTTTGAGATTTCAAAAAGAAATTGATTTTCTTTTTTCAAAATTATTTTTATTTACATAATAAAAATAATTACTCCATTAATTCAGTTTTACCTGTCACTTTCTAACTTTTCACGCTCTTTAAGAAACAATGATTGATATAGACATTTTACCACAATACCTCTATTAATTAATAAAAAACATCAATAATTGAAACCAAATTTCTATAGGTAATTATTAGAGCTAATATGAAGTTTCAAGGTTCAACATTAAGTTTTTATAGATATTTATATCATTTTACAATTCATCCATCTCTTTAATGAAGATGTGTGTGTCAATCCCAATACAAATTATTGATTTGCTAAAATTAACTTATAATTTGAATAAGTCTTGGTAGTAAATAAATTAAGAATAAAATAAAAAAAAAGATTGTCTTCTCTTGATATTCGAAAAGTGACAAGTAAAAATAAAAAATTATTTTTGGAATAGTTGACAAGTAAAAGTGATCGGAGAGAGTAAATCAGTTTTCTTTTATAGACATTGATTAGATGTAAGTTATTAAAAAATAATTATAAATTTTTAGAAATAAATAAATTTTTAAGATATATAAGTTAAAAATATCACTTATTATGAAACTGATAGAGTAATACATATTTTGTCATGTTAGCTAGCATGAAGCAAATCTCTTTGACATGCCCCAATTTTTTACGGGCAATAATTTTACTTACCAAAACCACTCGTGTATGCAGAAAATCTAACTTTCCCAATGTACCACCATGACCGTCCAATACTAGTAACACAAATCCAACAGCCATAAATAGACCCCAACAAAGCCCCTCCACCAAGAATAGAAAACCCCGATTTATATCAGCAAGGGCGGTTGAACCTAGTTGTTAGATTCCAAGAACCAAGACATCTTTTCTTTCTTCACTACCATACAAATTTTGACACGTGCCCTAGCTGATGCCGCCACCATTACCTCCAACCCCCCTAAGCTGGGCCCCCATTTTCAGCACACCATCTCCAACTTGTCTTTCGTCAAATTTTACATATATATTTTTATACTCACCCAATGGTATTACAAGATTAAATGATATATGTTATTTCGTGTACTTTATTTATTTTATTTATTTATGTTAGTTATTGATTTTTTTTTCGAAATGATTTATCATGACGTATTCGCTTTTGTTATTCTTATTTTCATATTGGTTTAAATTTTTTATCTGAATCGAATTGTTTCTCTTGTTTTTGCTTGCGTTTATACCTTTTTTTGAGCCGATGATCTTTCGGAAACAGTCTCTCTATTTATCAAAATAGAGGTAAGATATGCATACACTCTACTCTCCCCAGATCTCACGTTGTGAAATTTTTCTAGGTATATTGTATGCATAATTATAATTCGAGTCCTAACTTCGAGACACATGCATTTTGCTGAGGGCAGGATCCTAAATAGGAAGATATGGAGTCAAAGATTGGAGTAGAAGATTAGTAGGTGGTCGAGCATTATTCAACTTTATTATTATTATTATTATTATTATACTATCTTATTCTTCAATTTTATTATTATATAATACATTTTTACTTCGATCATCATATTATTTTTTATTGCTGCTATTCGTTTTTTACCATGACTTCTTCACTATTATTATTCTTTCCATACCTAACTTAATACTTGCTCTTTACTTGAGCCAAGCGTCTATCGAACATCACTTCTCTGCCCTTTTAGTAATAAAGTCTGCATGCACATAAGCCTTCCGAACTCGCTTGTTAAATTACGCTAGATATTTAGTTGTTGTTCCTAACTCGGTGATAGTTCAGTTGATATTTTGTTAACTATGAAAGAAAACAACTCACAGTTCCATAATCAAACTAATCAAAAGAAGCATAAAACATGAGTCACTTTGTTTCATTTTAGACGCATTTGATCAAGTAGAGTCTTTAACAGATAAAGAAAATTTAATACTTATGTCAAAGTACTTCTAATATTAAGTGATTTTCGACCCGTCATGTCAATTCATATAAAAGTATGACATTGCGATAAGATGGAATATTAGCACTAAAATTTAAACGATAGGGAAGTATCCATTATATTATAATGCTAAAGCTCCATTCCAAATGTCGACACTTTGTTAAGTATTTTAACCATAACTATACAATATATTCACATTTTAGATTACACAGGCTCAAAGAGACCATCAGAACTTATATAGTATAAACAATTCAATAGCTAAAAACCACTATATCTAATAATTAGGTAGTTCATCAAACTATAGTAGAGCTTATTTTCTAATCCCAACTTCTAACTTAACCATATTAGACTCTTCACATTTTCTTATTTCAACTTCCACCCCTCCAATTTATCATCATATCCTATTTGATCCTAACAACTATACACAATAACTCTCAAACACTGGCCTTTTCTGGAGAAAACACTAGTATTTGTGTGGAGTTTGGAGGAGGTGCATTCTTGATAACTAGACTGTATTTGTATAGACATTATGCGTTTTAGATGTAATTTAAAGGACTAGTATGCAAATACTAATATTCTATGAATAGTCCTCCGGTTGGGGCTCGATGAGGAATTCCCTTTCTACGCTTGGCCGTTTTGTAATTAACAGAAGTTGGAGGGGGCGTTGACGGAGTGAAACTTTGAATCTTGTTTCGCTGGCCATGACTACTGCTACTACTGTATGAGTCATCAGATTCCGATGTAGTTACCGGCGACTTCTTCTTTTCCGGCGAATTCTTTGACTTCTTCACGAAATTATTTGATGTCCCAACAATCTGTAAAATTAATCAAATTTACAAGGAAATGTTTAAATTATAAAATTCCCATAAGGAAATACAATGAATGCAAGAAAAAGAAATTCATTATCAATCTCAAGAATTCCAACTTTCATTAAATTTCCCCAAAAAAATCGATAATGCCAAGGATTTCCCATCAATAAATGGACCATTGAGCCATTACCTTGAAAGGAATCATCAATTCAAAATTGAATGAAATTAAAAGTCAAATGAAATGTAAGATTTTCTTTTTTGTACCTTGCAACCAAGAGAGCAAAATTTGAAGGAGTCAAGAAGACTCCTTTCACAAACTTCACAGGTATTTGTGACCCCTTTGCCTGGCCTAGGCTGTGGCCTTTCATTCAAGAAGACAACTTTAGCACTGTTGATAATGTATGTTTGGACTGATGAAATGTCTAAATACTTCTGTATTTCATTCACCCTTATCACATCATGGTAAGATGACCTCCTTATCTGTTACAACAACAACAACAACAAAACTCTGTTTAAAACGTGAAACTACAAACATAGCATTTTAAGGACAACTTAGTACACATAGTATCCCGCGTTAACATGGTCGGGGAAGGACCGGGTTTGATATAGACAATTTACCTCGCTTTCATAGTTTGAACTCGTAACTTATAAATAGCACGAATACAATTTTACCGTTACTTCAAGGCTTCCTTTCAAACTTTTGAAAGAAAAGAAGAAAATTAATGGCTCACCTGAATGACACGATGGTCTTTGTGATGAGCTAAACAGAGAGAGCATAGAGGGGCATTGATACAGTCAAGGCAATACATATTACATTCACTCTTGTGGGAATCAGCATGTAATTTGCATTGAACAAAGAACCGTTCCCTAAGCAATGACTTCAACCATGGAGGCCACCTATTGTCCTCTTCATCAGGTCCCTAATATTACCCAAAAAAAAAAAAAGTCAGCAAGAACAGAGAAACAGCATAATTTTGTTTTAGAGTGGATGAAATAGTACCATGATACGCCTGTTCTTAGGCTTGATTTCACGGATTGCGGTTTCTAGGTTGTCGATCGCCAGTTTGATATACTTTTTCAGTAGCGTAACGCTCTGGTTTCTAATTTTTCTCAATATGGTAAAAGAGGGGCAATATGAGAGAGAGAATGTTGGGGGGTTTGATTTGGGGAAGTGGAGGCGGTGAGATGATGGCTACTTGTAAAGACTTGGGATGACACTGTCACTTTTGGGGCTTCTACTTTTTTCTCTTTCTATTAAAATTCCTATAATATTGTTCACTAAATTTAAATTTATTAGGTATCATTGGACTTGACATAAATTTTTTTTAAAAATTATAATTTAAAATAAATTATAAATATTTATATAGTTATAAATTATTTTATAAATATAAAAATAAATTTAAAAATTAACTTATTTCTGATTAAATAAAGATAAGATAATCTTTAAGATAAAAAAAAGAGTGTTACTAAATTGGCATAGGAAAAGTATTTCTTCCGTCTCAAAAAGATGATATTATTTTTCTTATTAGTTTGCTTAAAAAAGATTGATATATTTTTATATTTAAAAATAATTTAACTTTATGAGATGTTTAAAGCCACACAAATATTTAAGATTTATTTTGGATCATACATTTCAAAAATCTTCTTTTATTTCTTAAACTTCATGTCAAATTAAACTAAATTATGACAATATTTTTGGAACGGAGGGAGTAATATATTATTACTTCCATTCAATTTAACTTGTCTAATATTCATTTGCAATTCTTTAAAAAGCACTAGTAAAGTATTCATTTTACTTAACAATAATAACAACAAGGTGTTTATGCTCTGTCTTGAGTCGAGGGTCTCCCGGAAACAGCCGCTTTACCTGTCAAGGTAGAGGTAAGATCTGTTTACACTCTACCCTTCCCAGACCCACATTATGAGATTTCACTGAGTATGTTATTGTTGTTGTAGTAATAATAACAAGAACACGTAGCAGTGTAATTTCATAGGCGGAGTTTAGAAAGAATAGAAGGTATGTAGATATTACTTATATCTCGTGGAGGTAAAAAAATTATTTTCGATAGACTTCAGCTCAATTAAATTTATTTTACTTCTAATACTTTAATAAATTTATATGGTAAAATATAATTTATGTTATCTTAATTTGCTAAAGTAAATAAGTGGAATGAATATTTTCTTTTAGTTGTATTGGACAAATAAAAAGAAGTAAAGGGAGTACATGAATTTTCTTAATAAACGACAAAGAGACGATGAAAATTAAACTAAATACTTATCGTGTAAAAAAAAACTTCCATAATTATGCTTTCGTGGAGGATAGATTCCAGTGCTTCGAGTTCAGGTTCAAAATTGAGTTAAATATAATAGCATTGTAATGTGCAAAAGATTAAAGATGTAACGAAGATATAAAACATCTGCCAGATTATATATGGTTGAGCGATATTCTTAATTGGATTAATACATATGTGACCCCTTAAATTTATCTATTTTTATTTTTTATTTTAACACCTCAACTAAGTCGTATTTCTAAAGAACCCCTGAATTCATCTTCAATTGCGTCTATCAAACACAATTCGACTAACTTGATATAAATCAAGTGTTTCATTTTTTTAGACCTGCGCGTGAATTCAGCCGTATCTGACGTAAAAAATTCCACCAATTAAAACAATTCACCAATTTTAATTATACACATCAGTTCACACGAGTCTAAAAATACATCATGGTCATTTGTGCAGATAATGAAATTTGATTTCAATTAGTGTAATAGATCAATATTGGGGAAAGGAATGATGATGCCTTCTTAACCAAATTGCTTTTAATTATTGAAGTTCTTAACCTGCTCTTATTGTCAGTAGTAGATATAGTTTTTAATTATCACATTAAAAGATGGTATGAAGTATGAACATAGCAAGTCAGTCGAATGCGGGTTATCTTAATTAAAATGAGTATTATTTTTATTGGTGAAATTTTTCACGCCGGATGCGGTTGAATTCCCGCGCAAGTCTAAAAAAAATGAAACTCTTGATTTATATCAAGTCAGTCGTATTGTGTTTGATAAACACAATTGAGAATGAATTCCGAAGTTCAATATGAACAAGACTTAGTTGAGGTACCAAAATAAAAAAAACGGATAAGTTTAAGGGGCCGCATATCCATTAAGCCTTCTTAATTTGAATTTGAATTATATATATTATTAGTATAAATTTTATATCATCAGATCATGTTTATTAATTATATTAAAATTTTATTTATAAATTTAATATTTCAAAGAGGCTTATCTATCAATATATTGCCGAGATGAGTTTGATATTTTAATAAATTTCTTTCATATAACATAAATTTAATTTAATTTTAATATATGTGATTTAGAATCATTAATCTAAAATCTTAGTATCCGCTGCTTTACGATCAACTTGTTTTTTTTCTGGTCGAGAAAATATATATTACACACTAAAAATTAACCATACTGAAGTGTATTAGTAAGTCTAGATACTGTTTATTAACTTGTTTTTTTTTGTTGACTAAGGAACCCGCAGTCACTACTCTTTCAAGTGCGCACAGGATAAACCCCGAACTGACGCAATAGCCTGCAAACTACGTCAGCCGATTAACCACACTTGGCAAGTCATGATGTTTATTAACTTGTTGATTCATAGAAAATGGGGCATTTGTGAGTCGTTCTTATCCATTTAAATTGTTTATACATAAACAAACACCGAACGTAGCTCCGAGGCTGAGCGGAAAATGAAGTGTATAGTTTATTATCCTTTCATTTTCATGCGTTATATATTCTTTTTTAGGTCTAGTCATTTCTATATTTTAGTAGTATCTTTTTCTCCATTACTTTATTTAGCTTGCCCCCTTTTAATTATTGTTCACTAAATATTAAATAATCATGTCCATTAGATTTATTAAATACAATTTCGAATATTCAATTGGATGAGTGGGGTTTGAATAGTGTATTGCCATATTGTTCCCCTTTTTACAATTTGGTATATTTGGTCCATTATTATTGACTATTTTGGTATTGTGCTGAGTGCGCACGGTATGAATAACAAATATCTCTTGAAAACTTATTAACCACCGTACCATATCGATATTGGAAATACTCAATTATTCTACCCATTATTCTTTTTCTTTTTTGGGTTGGACTTCTAGCCATTATTCGTCTAGACAATTCTATAAGTAATAACTTCGGCAGAATATCAAATAAATATTTTTGTTAGTGACCAATCCGTCAAAACAAAAAAAAATATCTAAACAATATCCTAATATATAACTTGTTTGGCCAAACTTATTTTTCTCCAAAAATGCTTATTTTTTTTTTAAAAAGTACTTATTTTTAAAAACCCGAGGTGTTAAACAAACTTCTTTGAGAAACTAAGTGTTTTTGGGAGTAACAGAAGCAGTTTCTCATAAACAAAAAAAAATAGTTTTTCCCAATAAGCATTTTTTTTAAAAACACTTTTGAGAAAAATACACTTAGAAGAACTTTTGAAAAACAAATTGCTTCTTACCAAAAGTACTTTTTTGAAAAATAATTTTTAAAATAAATTGATTTTAGAAGTTTGATCAAACATGTTAATAGTTTGTCAATTCAGACAATAAAAGTTGGTTAACACACTTTGTCTAATTTTTATTTGTTGCTACATTATTAACACACCATGTTGAGATTTAAAGTAACTAGTAATTATAAATTAATGCTTTGTAACATATAATGGAAAGAAATCGAAAAATAATAGTACTATTAGATTTTCCCAAATTAACTAGGGATTTGTAGCTTCTTCTTAGGTGAACAAAAAATAGAAGTCCAATAAAATAGGAAGAGAAAAAAGGACGAGCCACACTCCATAAGTAGTTATCTAATCAAAATTCAATTCGTTTTCTTCTATCATGTACAAGGCAACTATAGATGTCAATGCCTTCTTCACACTAGAACAGATGAAAAGTCCAGGATATATCAATCACTCGAAAAATTTGGAGCTTTTTCTTCTTGTAATTGTGCTCTTTCATCATATTCTTTACATCGTTTTTCTCTTGTAAAAAAGTTCTTTAAAAAGGAAACAATAAACACCAATAATCCACTAGATAGAGGTCATATACCTAATATATGTTAGTGTTGAATTTTAATGATGATAAAATCTCTTGTGCAGGTTAGCTCACAAGGGAAAAGCAGGTTCAACTGACTCACAAAGCCCAGCTCTACATTAAAATAAGATGTCAGCCAGCTGATTAGTAAATCCCAAAATAGCGAATTCAAGAGAAGCAAATCTAAACGTAATAATTAAGTAAGGATTTATTTATGGAGATAAATAAATCATCCCGGAAGAAATCAAATCAAGTACCATAGAAGATCTTGGAGCATTAGTCAAGTGTATCAAGCATACGTCAACAAGGAAACAAATACCAAGCATTTAAGGAAAACTTAAGGATATCATATCGTTGAAGATTCAGCCACAAGTACACAACGAAGGAAGATCAGTCCGCTCAACAACTTTAACTTTATTCTTAGAAAATAGGATTTTTTTTCAAGGATTAAATCTCTTGGGTTGCCATCTCTGTGGGAGCCTAAATATTACTCTACAAACTATAAAGGACGGCTCTAAAGACAAAGCAAAACATACTTTCATCTCAATTTCTCAAGCTTTCTACTTTACTTTTAACAAGCATTGTAATTCCGAGTGATTTATAATGTATACAAAAAAGTGAGAAGAGATATAGTATAATTGGTAAGACATATCAAAAAAATTAAGAGTGTTTAAGTGTAGATGTCGGAACTTCATTCAAACAACCATTGTACCAAACCTATTTTCAAAAGAGCGGCAGAGAACACCCTTGCAATCCAAGAAATTGGATTATGATTCACATTGAATTTGAACCAGTATAAAAATATCTGATGTTATTTACTTTTAGCTATTTATTTTTTGCTCTATATCTGTTAGCAGTCAACTACTGACCCTAGACAGTCGACGAAGAATTTTTTTTTATAATTCACTCCCCCTCCCACCTCTTGCACTTTCAACGTAACTTTTCATGCTATATGTTTTCCATAAAATTTTGATCACGGTGGATAGATGTTTTTCCGCAATAAAAACTTTGTGGTGGGTTTTTTAAGTTAGGCATTTGAATCTAAGTGGTTCAGGTAAAAAAAAGTGGTTCAATTTAGGTTAATTAATTGGAAAAATTACATTTACTATCCCAAAAACCTAAACTATGTATGTGTCTGATGCCCCCTCTCAAACTAATTACTCCAAATACTACTTCGGGATAAAGTAATTACACGTGAATCCGAATTTGGATCTGATTTTTATGGACCCGATGGATCTGGATCCGAATCTGGATCCGGATATAAAAAACGGATCTGAATCTGAATCTAATAGGATTCAGTCCAGATCCGATCCGTTGTCATCCCTAATTACATGCTACCTTGTCCTTCCCTTATGCTACCTTTTTTTACCATTTTATTTTCTTTATATCTTCTTTTCTTCTGTTTGGTTCCATCTTTTTATTATTTCTTGTCTTTTTATTAAATAATATTAGTTAAATACTTTGAAATTAATAAAAATATAAAAATTTAACAATTAAAATATAAAAAGTATTTACCTGAATTAGTAGTTTTTTTTCAAAATTATAATTTGTTAAAATGATATAAAAAATAAAACATCAAATTACACTTCTTATTGTATTTTTCTTTTTAAATTTTCATGCTTCGAAAACATGAATTTGTCCTCTATGATATCATGTCAGTATATGATATATATGGGGTTGGTATCATTAGGACTGAACTTTTTCTTGAAGGAATAGATCAGTCCTACATGAAGCCATCTGCGTAGATTTATATACCATAATGGTATTATGAAGGACTCTCTTTGAATAACTTAAGCAATCATTCATAATACCACCATGGTATATGCAGTCCTTTATGATATCATCTCAATACATGATATATACCATGATGATATCATGCAAAACTGCTCATACATTTTTATACGATAATGGTATAATGGGGGATTGGGGACTGTTGCATTCAAAGACTTCAACAATCGTTCATGATACCATCCGCGTAGATTTATATACCATACTGATATCATGAAAGGCTCTTTGAATAACTGAAGCAGCCATTCATGATACTATCATGGTATATGCAGTCCTTCATGATATCATCTCAGTATATGGTATATACCATGATGGTATCATGCAAGACTGCTGGCACATATGAAGGACTTACGAAGTCTTCCATAATACCATCTCAATATATTTTTTATACCGTGATGGTATCATGGAGTATTGGGGACTGTTGCATTCAAAGACTTCAACAATCCTTCATGATACTATCTGAGTATATGATATACCATGTAGGTTTCATAGATGACTGAGTAGTATTTTTTTTATGTGAAAAGTGTGTCACACAAACGTATATAGACCATAAATAAATAGTAGGAATGAAAGGTGATAAGCGAAACCACGGTTATGTTCAAGGTTCTAAGTCAAGTGATTTAGGAATCAACCATATCTTAGTTACCTATATACCTAGTACCTTAGATTTCTATAGCATAAGTGATACTGGAATCCAGAAAATATATAGATGTGAGGTGACCAAAAAAGATGTTCATGAATTTAAAAGATTAAGGAAAATTCCAGAAGAATGATAAGGAAAATGAATTCCCGGGAATAAGTCACATGAAGGTTTGTTCACAAAATAGTTAAGGGAAAAGGATGCAAAAGGTTATATATAAGCCAACAACCGCAGATTCCACTATAAAGACTAACCTACTTAGGCAGATCGTGAGATGAAAGAAGTGTTGTTGATGTCCTCCGGGGCATAGTCCAGTGGCAAAGCCTGGGCGCTATAAGGCGCTCTGGCATGTGACAGCGTGGGTTCGATTCCCCGCAAGCACGAAGAAACTCTGCATGTTGGGGAATTTGACCTTGTCTCATTGATCAGTTGTACGCTCCCAGAAAACTGGCCACTGGAGCACATCCCGCGATTTACCTAGTAATAGTGTTGAAGGACCGGTGCTATTACCTCCAGGACGTAGTCAGGCGCAAGCCTGGAGACCTGGATTATCAAAAAAAAAAAAAGAAGTGTTGTTGATAAAAAAATAAATAACATACTTTCCTCACTCTGACAGCATGTGCATAGACTGCAACAAGATATCATGATCTTTGCCAAGTACATAATGATAAATGAAGGACGAGCGTCTAGTGGACACAAGTAAAAGTATTATGATAATGTAATGAGGTTGAAGAAAGTTTCTTATACCAATATATCGGCGAAAAGAAAGATAATAATGGTAAGAATATCCCTAATGGGATTAGTGAGACTCCAAGCAACAAGATTGCTATTATAAGATAAGGATATTAGTACAAGAATGATACTCAAGCTTTTTGAGCCAAAGATGTAATCTATAACGTTCGTAAATAAAAGCATTGGGAGCACACTAAAATATGAAATCTTCAATGGAATTTAAACTGATAGTATACCAATTGGTTGATTGGATGGCGAGTAAAGGAGTATTCTAATGTCGGTAAGAGGGAAAAAGTTTAAATCATCGACAAAAATGAATCCAGATGCGAGTTGAAGTCGAATATGTTAAGCACTAGCTCCGCCATGAGTATCGATAAGGTCTATAAGAATATGTAGGTGAAAGAAGGGACGAATGAAAACTGATGAGACCACTCCATAAGGTAATAAAACAATGGTCTAAAATAAGCGACAAGGAAATGAGCTAAAGAAAGGGGGTAAAGCAACAAAAGATGAATGGATGAGTGATGACAAAATCTTGGCTGCCGAATGAATTAGAAACCTCACAAGGAAAAATAAATACAATGGTCATAAGGTTAAAGACATTAGTTATAAAGGAAGCCAAAAATTAAGGAATAAAAGATGACAACATTGATTCAAGTACGGTAATCGCAAAGAAATCAAGCAGATCAACACCTTGTATAAGGAGGTTCCTCCGGAAAATGGGAGTTAGAATAACCCCTAGCATGAGCAATACTGGAAAATGATACAAGTATGTTAAAGATTTGCTTCGAGAAAACAAGTGCACAAGGAAATACCCAATGACTAACACAGACAAATGTGAAGTATAAGGGATTTTGAAGTCAAGTACGCGCTCTTAGTATGAAAGAAATATCATTTTGGAAGGTCATGAGTCAGGAGCCAGTGAATATAGTAGATGCTCTAGTAATAAGGTCAACAAAAAGAAGAAACAACGCCGAAAAGGAGAAAATGTCTTATTTTTAGTATTTGACAAAAGGTATAAATCGAGAAAGAATACTCGAGCAAATATGGGATATAATTAAGAAAATGATGAGTCTATCTTGGAATACATAGCATCGCCAAATAAGTATACGAACTTGAGACATTGTAAGAAGCAAAAAGATCGAATGTAAAGAGTAGGAAGTTTATGGACCATAGGGTCGTGTATCGTTAAACAACATCGCCCCCTGCAAAAGGGAAGTTAGTACGAATAGAATGTACTTATATGTAAGACATGAATATCAACATGAAAGACATAGGGTGTAAACAGGGCATATATATAGTACTGTTGGCATTTGATTTTTATATACCAATTTGAAGCTTTTGAGTGAAATAAAGTCACTGTTGAAGTGCAAGTTTTATTGTTGGTGGTTCTGAAAGTCTTTTTTTTTATGAGAATAAATTTATATAGTTTATGGTGAATGAGTGGTGGTTGGGTTGTTTTCTGGTGGTGGTTATAGTTGTAAATAATGGATTTTGGGTCTAACTCAATCCCAAAAGCTAGTTTGTAGGGTGATGATTGTCCAAATCCATATAAGGAGTCCATGTTTCCATTTCATTTTCGATGTGGAACTCTTAACAACGGTAGTTCATGATAGTGGTTTAGTGGTGGAACAATTATGTGTAGGGTTTTTGGAAAAGAAGATAGGAAGATCTCCAAAATCCTTAATTTTATGAGATTTGTAGAAGGTTATATATATTTTGTTATAAAACTATGCTAGTTTTTAAAAATGTGATACTACTGTTAAATAAGATAAGGTCAAACTTCCTTTACTTGTATTTTTTTCTTTGAGTTTGAGTTTGAGTTTTATTATATAAATATAAAATAACTAGCATTAGACACCTTGCTTAGTGGATAAAAAAAAGTAAGCAGGACCCCAATTTTATATTGCTACGTAAAAGTCCCTTGAGAAAAATCCCCAAGCCCACTGCATTTTAAGTATTTTTGAAGTATTAATTCATAAGTTCCATCAATCGTTAGGGATATAAAACGGGTGAAGGCTTTTATAGGGCTTGAGTGCATTGTCTTCTATTCAAATTGTAAAGAATTATGTTCATTGATTTTCGGTTATTTGTACCAGCACACTCACACGGAAAAGAATAATATTCTTTTTTTTTCTAAATACGAGATTTAGATAATTTTACTATTCATGGTTTTCTGAAATAAAACTTAGAACATTCATAGATCACCTATAATAAGTCAATTATTCGTTTTTAAATGTTCCTGCACGAGTTTAGAGGATTTGATCAAATTGGTTTTTTTTTTTTAGACTATCACATATTAATTCATATCCAACGAATACGTATACCATCTCGAATCAGGGATAAGACAATTGTTCTAATTTCATTACTTTCTTCTAATGTTGGAAAGGACTCCCTAAAACCGCCGCTACTAATCTACTACATCTGTTTTGCTATCAATATTTGGGATATATGGTCCATTTCCCTTTTTCCTTTTCCTTTTCTGATCGAAAGACACAACTTATGTTACTTTATATTTATGTCAAAAATAACTTTTTTTCATTAGTTTCCCTCCTCCACCCAACTAAGCTGGCTTTCAATAAGTATCTTTACACAGGAACATATATATGCATAACATAAACTATAGTAATTAAATTGGCAGATCACAAGACCATTTATCTTATCGTTGGATGCGCAAATTCCCTCTTCGCCCAAGAAATGCTTACCGAAGAGAACTGAAGTAAGATGAAAGTAGTCTCAGTCAAAATTAGAAGTGTACAAATACTGCAGGAACAGTTGTAGGCCAACACAATCTTATATATATATTACATGACATCCGACATTGTCCTGATCTATAGGTAGAAGTAGAACTTAGTCGTTTAATTTTCTTTCATATATAAAAAAAGAAGCTGAAATGAGAAGGAAAACATAAAAGCAATGTTAACAAACCACACAAACATATACTCATATTTAGAACTTAGAAGCAATAGAATTCATATTGTGTTGGCCATCGATAATCCTTTACGCATGGCAGCCGTAGGTATGTTTAAGAACATCGTAGTAACAACGGGGACATGTCCTATCATAGCAGTCAGTGGTCCGCCTACAGTATCCACCGCAACCACCCATCAAGTTATAACCAGTTAGTTTTGATTTGAGTTCTGTTATAGTGTCCGACAAATCTCTAGCAGCAACTACTTTCATTCTTGGAGACTCAGCCAAATAAACTATAATCCTCATTTAAAAAAAAGTGTCAAAATCAATATGTTATACCATCATTATTGTTATTGTAATGTGCAAAAGATGACACATATGTATTGACATGTATATAAGGTGATGAAAAAGGTTATTTACCGGACAACACCATAAGCGCAAGTGTGAAATAAAAAGCATAATTGGGAGCCATGATAGTGGTATTACTTAGACGGAGACAGATATACAACAGAATTATGTGTTATTGCAGTACAATTTTTTGCTTCATGAAAGGCAGTGAATTTATAGGCCTCTCTCCATCATATTTCTTCCTATCTAATTTACAACTTGTCTTTAACTAAGTTATATAATTAGGTACCAAGTTGAATCAATTTTATGCAAGAAAAAGGGGAGGATAAATCTGGATATTGAGCACCTTTATAGCCGCTCTCCAATTTTAATTTCTTTCAATGGGATGTTAGTGGGCATCGTCATAGATTTGGTTTCTACCTAGATTTGGTTCACGCCCCTTAAGAAATGCCTAATGAATATTAATTAAGAGGGGATTTGACCTATTTTGCCCTTATTTATATTTAAGTTATACTTTTTATTCATTAAATATTTACTCTATTTATGTGTCATATTTATTAATTACAAAAGTTAAAATGAAGAAAAAATAACTAATTATGTCTTGAACTTTTAAAATGACAAATAATTTGAGATAACTATTTTTAATAATTACAATAAATAATTTGAGATTGAGGGAGTGATAGATATATATATAATAACCACACATATAGTACTAATATACACGTGGCTGACACATTAAGTTCTTGCAAGTTGCAACCCTCACTTGGAGTTAGGCCCTTTCTCCGTTTCCCATTCCATTTCACACTATTAACAAGTTCAATTCACTTCACCTAAAACGGTTTTCAGCAAAAAAAAAAAAAGCAAAAGCGAGGAAAAAATAAAATTCCAAGAATTTTTTAACTTAGCAGAATTTTATAGTCATCTCCTTCATTCCCATAATATCAGTCCAAGGATCTTATTTACCTGTTTGACTGTCTCTTCTATTCCTTCCCTTCCATCCATTTTATTTGTTAGGTTTGTCTTTTACATATCTCTTAATAACACATTAACTAAAAGGACAATTCGATTGAATTACCCTTATTTATTCTTTAATCTCAGTCCAATACTACTTTATCTTTCACCACATTTATTAAAGTAAGGATTAAAATGAAAAAAATATAATTAATTCTAGATTTTATAAAAGAACAAATATTTTGAACCAATTATATTTAATAATAACCATAACAAGTAAATTGGACCGGAGAGAGTAATACAACTGATTCAGATAATTCGAAAGACGAATAACTATAATTACAGTATTATTCGCGTGTAAACATATATTGAGAAACGTGTGGCCAAAGTTAAAAGCAATTTCGCAAAAAAGTTTAGGAAAAAATCGTCCGATGACCATCACAACTTCTCGGACAATTCTGGCAAAAATCGTAACAACAGTAGCGGCAAAAAGGGCCAAATCGGAAAAATGGTGGCAAAATTCGCGGCGGCAGCAGTGGTGGCAGACCGACGAGTGGTGGTAGCAGGCAGGGCACCGAGCCACTTAACCCATGGCAGCAGGCCTGGGCCGCGGAGCAGTGACCCATGCCACCCTATCCGGTACCTTCAACTTGGGCCAAGCCCAACTTCCAGCAGCAGAGGCCAACTGGGCCAGTAACTGGCAGCAGGCCTTCGCTGCTACCGGCCCAATGGCAGTTTCGACCCCCACGGATATCGAGGCCGCGATGCATACACTTAGATTAAATCCTTCGGACGTAAATTGGTACATGGACACTGGGGCCACTTTTCATATGACGTCAACGCCAGGTAATCTCTCATCTTATTTTAATTTGAGCAAAAATCATGGCATTATTGTTGGCAATGGCAATTCAATTCCTATTCGTAGTTATGGTCACACAAATTTATCTCCCCCGCACCCACCTTTAGCCTTGAAAAATGTCCTTCATGCTCCTCATTTAATTAAAAATTTGGTGTCTGTTCGAAAATTCACAACTGATAATTGGGTTTCTGTTGACTTTGATCCTTTTGGATTTTCTATGAAGGATCCACGACGGGGATACCTCTAATGAGATGTAATAGTCGGGGAAAGCTTTATCCAATCACCATCACCACCACTTCCACTAGTCAAGCCACACCATCAACGTTTGCCGCTCTAGCACCTTCCTTATGGCATGCACGTTTGGGTCATCCGGGGGCGTATGTTATTTCTTCTCTTAACAATAATAAGTTTATTGAATGTAATCGTACGCGTAGTACTAATATTTGTCCTTCTTGTTCGCTTGTGAAATATGTTAGGTTACCGTTTGTAGCCTCAAATTCTAGTACCTTATTGCCTTTTGATATTATTCATAGTGATTTGTGGACATCTCCCGTTTTAAGATCTTTGGGCCACTGCTATTATGTGCTATTTTTGGACAATTATTATAATTTTTTGTGGACCTTTCCTTCGTCTAAAAAGTCACAAGTTTTTCCACATTCCTAAAGTTTAGAGCATCCGTCCATACCCAATTTGAACGAAAAATTAAAAACATTCAATGTGATAATGGAAGGAAATTTGATAATGGGCCGTTTCGGGAATTATGTGACACTAATGACATATCTTTTCGATTTTCTTGTCCTCATACGTCCTCACAAAATGGGAAAGCCGAATGAATAATTTGTACCATTAATAATATTGTTCGAACTTTACCAGCACATGCTTCATTACCCCTATTCTTTTTGGCATCATGCATTACAAATAGCTACTTACCTCCTTAACATACCTCCTAGCAAAGGATTAGCATATCAATCCCCCCTAAAAGTTCTTTATCATAAAGACTCTTCATATTCTCATCTTAGGGTATTTGGGTGTTTGTGCTATCCACTTTTTCCGTCCGCTATAATTAACAAGCTTCAAGCCCGTTCTACAGCTTGTGTGTTTTTTGGGTTATCCGTCTAATCATCGTGGTTATAAATGTTTTGATTTATCTTCTAATAAAATCATAATTAGTCGCCATGTTATTTTTTATGAAACCCAATTTTCATTTGCTAAATTGTATAATTCCAATATCTCATTCTTATAATTTTTTGGATGATAGACTCTCACCGTACATCATCCATCATTTAACCGAACAATCTCGTGACCCAAATCAACCAGCAAGCCCATTGCCTGCTGGCTGAATGGTCCTGAGTCCAGCATCGGTTTCTCGGCCATCAAGCCCACTGCCTACTGGCCCAAATTCTTCCATCCCAGATCTAGTGTCTCGGCCAGCAGGCCCACTCCCTGCTGGCCCAACTTCCTAATATCTCGATCCAGTGTATCGGCCAGCAGGCCCACTGCCTGCTGGGCCAATTACGTGTTTTCCGGGTCTAGTGTATCAGCCAGCATGCCCGCTGCCTGCTGGCCCAAATGCCCAATCTTCAATCCAGTCCCGAGATGGTCCCACACCGATCCCAATCCAGTCCAATTCTACTCCGAGTCCAAGGCCCGTTACTCGTAGCCAATGGGGAATTTTTAAACCTAAACGACATTTTAATCTAAATTCTAATGTCACTAAATCACCCATGCCACATAACCCAGTGTCTGCCCTTCATGACTCGAATTAAACAATGGCTATGGATTATGAATTTAATGCTCTTATTGGAAATAGGATGTGGGAGTTGGTGCACCGTTTGCCTGGTGTCAATGTTATTCGTTCTATGTCGATTTTTACTCAAAAGGAGAAATCTGACAGTTGTTTTGAGAGGCATTAGGCCCGTCTTATAGGTGATGGCAAAACTCAACAAGTTGGCGTGGATTGTGGAGAGACATTTAGTCTGGTGGTCAAACCGGCAATCATTCGCATTATTCTCTGTCTGGCTCTCTCGAAAGCATGACCCATTCATCAGCTGGATGTGAAAAATGTTTTCTTACACGGTGATCTCAAGGAGACAGTATACATGCATCAACCCTTGGGTTTCAGGGACCCCAATCATCCTAATCATGTATGTTTGCTCAAAAAGTCCTTGTATGGACTTAAACAGGCCCCGCAGGCATGGTATAAGAGGTTTGCAGATTATGTGTCTACTATTGGATTTTCTCACAGCATGTCTGATCATTCTTTGTTCATTTATCATTATGGTACTTCTCTGGCATACATTTTTTTTATATGTGGATGATATTATATTGACTGCCTCTACTGATAAACTGCGCATGTCTATCATGTCTCTTCTCCGTTCTGAATTTACTATGAAAGACTTGGGGCCTTTGAATTATTTTTTGGGTATAGGTGTCACACGTCATGCAGGTGGTCTATTTTTATCACAGAGGAAGTATGCGACTGAGATTATTGAGAGAGCTGTATGTCATCCTGTAAGCCCTCTCCTACTCCGATTGATACAAAACTGAAGCTGAGTGCTAACTCTAGCACACCTTATGAGGATCCCTCTCACTATCACAGTCTTGCAGGGGCTATTCAGTATCTTACTTTCACGAGGCCCGATATTACTTATGAGTGCAGCAAATGTGTTTATTTATGCATGATCCGAGGGATGAGCACATGCATGCTCTTGAACGCATTATACGTTACATACAGGAAACTCTTGATTATGGTTTGCATTTATATCCATCCTCCATCTCAACTCTTGTGTCTTATACAAATGCTGATTGGGGCGGATGTCCAGATACCAGACTTTCGACGTCTGGCTATTGTATGTTTCTTGGTGATAACTTAGGCTCTTGGTTGGCAAAATGCCAGGCTACTTTATCGCGATCCAGTGCGGAGGCCGAGTATTAAGGGGTAGCCAATGTGGTGTCTGAGTCCTGCTGGCTGCGTAATCTTCTATTAGAGCTTCACTTTTCTATTCAGAAAGATACCTTGGTCAACTATGATAATGTTAGTGCAGTATATCTCTTTGGGAATCCGGTCCAACATCAGCGCACTAAACATATCGAGATGGATATTCAGTTTGTTTTTGAAAAGGTAGCTCATGGACAAGTACGTGTCTTGCATGTCCCTTCACGATACTAAATTGCTGACATATTTACTAAGGGTCTTCCCTTAGTTCTGTTTGAAGATTTTAGGAACAGTTTCAGCGTACGACAACCACCCGCTATGACTGCGGGGTAGTGAAAGACACGATATACACGGTGTTGACCGTGTATATCAATTAGAAGGATTTTGTATATAATTTACCATATTTATAGAATTTTTGTACAAGTGTAATTATGGTAGTTGTATTGCATTAGGAAAATGTATTAGTCTTGTATTAGGAAAAGATAATTGTATATCATGTATATATACCTCTTCATTAATGAAAATAATTAGGGGATTATTCTCTTTCAAAGAGATGTATCATTGTTGACACCTTTTAAAAAAAATTAAACCATTCATCCAGGCTTTTATCTCCTGTGTGATGGAGAGTTAAGCATTAATCGTTACCCTAATTAACCTAAAGTTGCAAGTTAAAGAGAAATGTAAAATGATTATACTAATCATCATAGGCATTTTTACGTGAGAGTTGAGCTCCTTCTTTGAGTCTGCTAAATTTTGAAACTAGGTGTTGAGTTAGACTTGAGCTGATTAGGATTAGTTAGTTAATTAGTTGTTAATTATAATCATTAGTTGGTTAAAAGGACAGTTGTTAGAGGCGGTTACTTTGTTAGGATATTTGTATCAGCTGCATATATACTAGATGTATTACTCACTTTGTGATTTGAATTAAAAATATATTTTCTCTCCTCAACTGCTCGACTCTCTTTCTCTCAAATGTGAACCTAGATTAGTTCCTAAAACAGTATTGGATGGATGAATTTCACATGGTATCAGAGTGTAGATCTTGAGGGAATACGATTGAGTTGGGAGAAAAGTAATCACTAAGAAATTGAGCTTCGAATTCAACCATTAATGGCGATTGATGAAGCAACAATTGTGATTAATGAAGTTACAGCTTTAGACCATAATCATCCTCTTTATCTTCAAGCTTCAGATTCTCAAGGTGTTGTTCTCATTCCGATGAAGCTCACAGGGCCAGAAAACTATGCCTTGTGGAGTAGATCAATGAAATTAGCACTTAGGAGAAAAGGAAAGCTCGGGTTCATTGATGGAACTTGTATCAATGTGTTGAGTTAGACTTGAGCTGACTAGAATTAGTTGTTAATTTTAACCATTAGTTGGTTACAAGGACAACTGTCAGATGCGGTTAGTTTGTTAGGATATTTGTATCAACTTAATAAATACCAGCCGTATTAGTCACTTTGTGATTTGAATAAAAAAATATCATTTCTCTCCTCAACTGCTCAACTCTCTTTCTCTCAAATGTGAACCTAGATTGGTTCCTAAAATAGTCTTCCATGATTGAATTTCACATGGTATCAGAGCGGAGATCTTGAGGGAATACGATTGAGTTGGGAGAAAAATAAACACTCAAAAATTGAGCTTCGAATTCAACCATTAATGGCGATTGAAGAAGCAGCGATTGCGATCAATGAAGTTACAACTTTAGACCATAATCATCTTTTTTATCTTCAAGCTTCACATGTTCCAGGTGTTGTTCTTATTTCGATGAAGATTAGAGGACCAGAAACTATGCCTTGTGGAGCAGATCGATGAAATTAGCACTTAGGGGAAAAGGAAAGCTCGGTTTCATTGATGGAACTTATATCAAAAGCAGATACAAAAGAGCATTAGAAGAATAGTGAGGAAAATGCAATGCGATTGTTGTATCATGGATAGCAAGTACAGTTACCATCGAATTGTTGCCTGGGATTATGCATGCATCAAATGCGAAGAAGACCTGGTTGGATTTTAAGGAAATGTTTGATAGATCTGACCTAACTAGCTCATATCATCTATGCATTGAAATTGCCTTTTTGAAGCAAGGTAATGATTCTATTACTATCGACTATTCGAAGTTGAAAGACCTATGGGCAAGAACTAGATATTTTGATTCCATCACCAGGTTGTGAATGTGATGAATTTGTAGCCTATGTTGCACATCTCAAATCACAAAGGTTACTACAATTTTTAATGGGACTAAATGAAAGCTATGAAACTATTAGAAGTAATATACTAGCTAAAAAACTAATAATAACTGTTAATAAGGTCTATGCTATAACAATACAAGAGGAAAGCCAAAGAACACTAGGTGTAGTTGATAAGGCAAGTGAAGCATTACCATTGCTAGCAAGAAGAACACAAGGCTATAAACCTAAGAAATTTGGAGTTGGAGTTGCTAGTAAGATTTGTGGCTACAAAGGTCATCCTACAGAGAAATGTTATAGACTGGTGGGATATCCAGCAGATTTTAAGAGAAAGAGGAAAGAGATTGATGAGGTTAGTTATGGAATTGGTAATTTTAGATCAAATGTTGAACATAAATCAGCAGCAACTCACTTCACCAGGAAAACTGAAGCAACAACTAGTGGAGGAAACATTACAGTGAATCACTTTTCTGAGGAGCAATATAATGACATGGTGCATAGGATGGATAGAACAGGAACAAGAAATTGTGTGGAAAACATAGCAGGTATTACCTCATTATTGAGCAAAGTAGGTTGTGATTATGAATGGATAGTTGATAGTGGAGCAACACATCATATCACACCTAGTAAGAATCTTCTAAATGCCATCAGAAAACTATAGAATCATAATAATAATGCAGTACAAGTGCCAACAGGAACCAAATGTCATATAGAAGGGACATGAAGTGCAGAGGTCCTTGAGAAACATAAGTTGCAGAAAGTGTTGCATGTGCCTAATTTTAAGTTCAACTTATTGTCAGTGTTCAAATTGACTAAAGAACTTTCTTGTTCATTATCCTTTTATCCATATTTTTGCCTGTTTTAGGAACTCTTCATTGGCAAACTGATGGAAATTGATAGAGAAAGGGATGGTCTATACATACTGAAAAAATAACAAGTGCAACCTACAATAAATTCAGCAATGTCAAAAGGTGGCAGTATTGATGAAAAGCTATGACATTCAAGGCTTGGACATGCATCAATCAAAGCTTTGGAGTACATCAAGACATTTCAAAACATCACAAACAAGTATACAACATACTTGTGAGATATGTCCTTTAACTAAATAATGTAGATTGAAATTTTCTATTAGTTGTAGTTTATCTTTACATGTGTTTGACTTAGTACATGTGGATGTCTCGGGACCTTATAGGAGGCCTACGTATGATAAAAATATTACTTTGTTGCAGTAGTGAATGACTACAACAAATACACATGGATTTATCTAATACATTTTAAGTGTGAAGTGATTGTAGTTCTTAAAGATTTTCTAGCCTTAATAAAGAATCAATTTGGATTGTTTGTGAAAATCTTGAGGACTGATAATGGTTATGAGTTTTTCAATTCCTCATGCACAAAATTTTTTGTATCTAATGGTACAGTGCACCAAAGTAGTTGTGTATACACCCCATAATAAAATGAAAAGGTGTAAAGAAAGTACATACATATATTAGAAATGTCAAGGGCTCTGAGGTTTCAGAGTTCAGTTCCTATTCATTTTTGGAGAGATTGTGTCAAAACTGCAGTTTATCTAATTAATAAACTGCCAATTGATACTCTGGAAGGTAAGACACATGATGAAGTGTTATTTGAAAAATTATTAAAGTTGAATCACTTGAGGGTGTTTGGATATTTATGATATGCTAGTAGACTGTCAAAAGGAGATAAATTTACTCCTAAAACTAGGAAAACTGTTTTTATAGGTTATTCAGAGACTCAAAAAGGCTACAAATTATATGACATGGTTGATCATGTTTTCTTTGTGAGTACGGATATCAATTTCAGAGAATTTTATTTTCCTTATCATCAATCACATAACTCTCAAGCACCTGGCATGTTTGAATCCTCAGCTTGTTGTAAGTGATACTGGTGCACAACATGAAAACACGTATCCTATAGTGTTAAGGCATGATGATTCTAAGTCTATACCATCTAGTGTCATTGCTATACCACCTATTCCAGATGCAGATTCTACTACATATGCTTCTAGTTTAGATGAAAAAGCACCACCGGCTGACATTGATGATCATGTTCCCATTGTTGCTCCTAAGATTATAGAAAATCCTCCACTTGCTATTCCTATTGCTGAGCAGATTGGGAATCCTTCTAGGCTTAGCAGAGTCACCAATCCACCCCATATGGCTCAATGATTATGTTACTCCTTCTAGCTCTTTTACAAAATGCAAATATCCCATAACTAACTCAGTTTCGTACTCTAACTTGTCTGATACATATCAAGCTTATTTGAGTGTTTTGTCTGTTGAAACTGAGTCTAAATCCTTCAAAGAAGCATCTCAATATAGCAAATGGGTTGCTACTATGCATGATGAAATATCAGCACTAGAAGCTAATCACACTTGGAAGGTGGTGGATTTACCACCTGACAAACAAGCTATTTGATCAAAATGGGTGTTTAAGATATAATACAAGGCAGATGGAAGTGTTAACAAGTATAAAGCAAGGTTAGTAAAAAAAGGATACACTCAAAAGGAAGGCCTGGATTATCATGAAATATTCTTCCCTGTGGAAAAAATGGTCACAGTTAGGACAATGATCAGTATTGCAGCATCTAAGTATTGACCTTTATTGCAAATGGATGTAAACAATGCATTCTTATAATGAGATTTATTTGAGGATGTGTACATAGATCTACCTCAAGGTTTTCACAGACATGGGAGACTAAAGTCTGCAAACTTCTAAAATTCTTATATGGTTTGAAACATGCATCTAGACAATTGAATATCAAATTGTTTAATGCATTATTACAAGCAGGATATAATCAAATCCTTTTGATCATTCACTTTTCTTTAAACATGCAGGTGATGATATAGTGATAGTATTGGTGTATGTTGATGATCTTTTGATCACAAGGAACAATCAGCACATGATTCAGGAAGCACAACAAACCTTACATAACAGTTTCAAGGTGAAGTACTTGGGACAACTCAGATATTTTCTGGGGATTGAAGTAATGTGGTCACAAAGAGGAATTTTGTTGAATAAAAAAAAAGTATACATTGGAGTTAATCTCAACCTTAGGGTTAAGTGGTGCCAAACATGCTTCCATTCCATTGAAAATGAATGTCAAGCTCACTACAATGGAATATGATACAATACTGAACAAGAAATATAATCCTTTGTTAACAAATGTTCATAATTATCAACAGTTGATAGGAACGTTGATATACTTGACTATCACAAGACATGATATATGTTTGCAGTTCAGGTTTTAAGTCAATTCATGCAATAACCAAAAATATCACATTGGGAAACAGCCTTGAGGGTGCTTAGATATTTGAAAAATGCACCTGGACAAGGCATTCTATTAAGAAGAAGTCCCATTACTCAACTCACATCATTTTGTGACTCAGACTGAGCAGCTTATCCAAACACCAGGAGATCTGTGACATGCTATGTTATACAACTTGGTGATTCACTTATTTCTTGAAAATCAGATAAGTAACACACAGTAAGCAGAAGTTCAGTAGAAGCTGAGTATAGGAGTATTGCCACTGCAGTAGCTGGGGTGATTTGGCTGGTCGGATTGTTAAAGGATCTTAAGATTCCAGTTGACACATCTGTCAAGCTGTATTGTGACAACAAGGCAACTATGAAAATATCTTCAAATTTCATCGTTCATGAGAGAACAAAGCATGTAGAGATTGATTGTCATTTTGTAAGGAAAAATCTCAAGAAAGGGTTGATCAAGCCAGAGTTTGTGGATTCAAAACTTCAACTTGCAGATGTGCTCACAAAAGGACTAGGAGTCAACCAACATCATTTTCTACTATCCAAGCTAGGAGTGTTAGATGTGTTCCACCCCCGGCTTGAGGGAGAGTTAATTAATTAGTTGTTAATTGTAATCATTAGTTGGTTAAAAGGACAAATGTCAGAAGCGGTTAGTTTGTTAGGATATATGTATCAGCTGGTATATTTGTATTACTGACTTTGTGATTTGAATAAAAATATCTTTTCTCTCCTCAACTGCTCGACTCTCTTTCTCTCAATTGTGAACCAAGATTGATTCCTAAAACAGTCTTAGATGGCTGAGTTTCACACTAGGCAGTTCCATTTTGTCCATCCTGAAAAATCTCCTGGCCTCCCTTTGTAATTTTGATAGAGTTGAAAAGATTTCCTCAACCTGCTATCCAAGTCTGCTACCAAACTTAGCCATAGCACCCGCTATACAATTATCTTCTCAGTAATAGTGCCTAACTCTAACTTGTATAGGTTAGAATCATGCCTTGCATTTCTTTGATTTGGTGATGGCACCAATAGAGAGTTTAGTTCCACATGTATGATTCTGTGTCAGTTTTGTAATATCGAGAGAATAGTTGACCCAACTTTAAACGTTAGCAAAAGTCGACAATTTCGCAAATTACAAGGTCGATTTTGGACCTTTTCCTTCTTAGTTATTATTTCAATTTTTCAAGAGTAAAACTTTGCTTATATTTTAGAATCGAGAAAGGGTCAAAATTACCCCAAACTTATTGAAATGATCACATATATCCCCCTTCCACTATATTGAAAATGGATCACAAATACCCTCCTTTCACTCTTTGATTTAAAAATACCCTCAATCTTTGTTTTTGGTTCAAGAGTACCTCTCCTTCTACCTTTTGGTCTAAAAATGTCCTCAACTCAAATTTAATTGAATTGGTTTATTTTGCTAATTAGTATTAATTCAAAGACTTAATTATTTGTTCTCAACTTCTTAATATTAGCTCATCCCAAATTTAAAATATTTAAGAGTAACTATTTGAAACGAAAAAAAGTTCTTTAGATTAGCAAACTTTTTAGTAACAAAGAACGAAGGGAAAAGGATAAAATTTTGCTAATTAGTTAATTCAAAGACTTACCGATTTGTTCGTTCTCAACACTAAAGAAAATAAATTTTTACTAATTCAAATTTTTAATATTTGCTTATCCTAAATTTAAAGTTTTTAATGTAATTATTTGAAAGGACAGAGGCAGAAGCGAATTTCAGCAATCCGCATGCATTTGTGTGTGCTTGTGGTGTGATTTTTGTTGCTGTTAGTTGTTTCAAGATCAGATTTTTATTACACTTTCTCTTGAAAATCAGCTCTTTTTTTTGGTAACTAACTTTTTCATTAATCACGAGTAAAGAGTTACAATGCTATAGCAAGTTTATACTCGCTATTTTCTCATCAGAATTTCATCAACTATAAAAAGGAAAAACAACTACAACTTAAAATAAAAACTTCTGGATAGCAGTTGCAGCTCCCTTGCCGGCTCGAACACCACACACATAGGCAACCGCTCTAGCAACTAATTCCCATCCTCTACTTGTCTGTTCAAAGATTCTCTGGTTTCTCTCCAACCAAATAGCGTAGACAAACTCATCATATAGCATTTTGAAAATCCGAGTCCTTTGAGACTTCCCTTTCCACTCTGAATGATCTGTTGAATATGATGATCCCATTCTCTACTAGCATGAAACTGGTTGTGTGACCAGAGTAAGAGTTTCTTCCAAATTATTAAGGTGAAGGCACAACTAGAAAACAAGTGATTTCTAGTCTCCTGATGATTTTGACACAGCACACACTCCACCTGCACATCCATACCGCAACTATGCAGCATGTCTTTAGTTAATAATCTATCTTATAGCTGTAGCCACATCGAGAATATTGTAACAAATATTCTTCCTTGATTATTACCTTCCAAAGTCATAGTACATATACTAAAATACAAGCATAATCCTAGGCAATAATTACGGTAAGTAATACCTAAAATATACATCTACCATATACAGAATATACATAATTATGACTAAATATATTTGCCTATTCTATCACACCCCCGCAGTCAAAGCGGGAGGTCGGCGTATGCTGAGACTGTCCCGAAAGTCCAGCGGAAGACCTTTTGTAATAATATCGGCAATCTGATAACGTGACGGGACATGTACTTGTCCACGAGCAACATTTTCGCGAACAAAGTGAATATCCAACTCAATATGTTTAGTGCATTAATGGTGAACCGAATTCCCTGAGAGATAAATCACACTAACATTATCACAATAAACCAATGTCGCATTCGGAACCGGACAGTGAAGTTCCAAAAGAAGGTTCCGTAGCCAACAAGATTCAGAGACCACATTGGAAACTCCTCGGTATTCTGCTTCGGCACTGGATCTCGACAAGGTCGCTTGCCGTTTTGAGGACTAAGACACCAAATTATCACCAAGAAAGACACAATAACCAGACGTGGAGCATCTGGTATCCGGTCATCCACCCCAATCATCATCTATGTATGAAATAAGAGTGGTCGTCGAAGATGGATATAAATGCAAGCCATGATCGAGAGTGCCCTGAATATACCGCACAATGCATTTGAGAGCATGCATGTGATCCTCCATCGGGCTATGCATGAATAGACAAACTTGTTGCACAACATAAGAGATGTCGGGCCTCGTGAAAGTGAGATATTGCATGGCCCTTGCAAGGCTGCGGTAATGTGATGGATCGACATATGGTTTGCTGGAAGAAGCACTCAACTTCGGTTTAGTATAAACTGGAGTGGAGGACGGGCTACACGATGACATGCCAGCTCGCTTAACAATCTCTTCTGCATATTTCTTTTTGGATAAAAATAAACTACATGCATGATTTGTCACATCTATCCCCAAGAAGTAACTTAGTGGCCCTAGACCTTTCATTGCAAACTCAGAGCCAAGAAGTGACATGATAGCTTGTGAAAACCATAAGATGAGGCAGTTAATATAATATCATCCACATACATAAGATTGTAAACGATATCATTACCCTGAAGGTATATAAATAGAGAATGATCAGACCTGCAGTTAGAAAACCCAATATATGAAACATAATCTGCAAATCTCTTGTACTAGGCTCTAGGAGCTTGTTTGAGCCCATACAATAATTTCTTCAGCAGACACACATTATTAGGATAAGTAGGGTCTCTGTACCCCATGGACTGATACATGTATATTGTTTTATTGAGTTCTCCATGCAAGAAGGCATTTTTGACATCAGCGGTCATGCCTTCGAAAGAGCCAGACTGAGGACCGTGCAGATAGTTGCCGATTTGACCACTGAACTGAAAGTCTCACCGCAATCCACACCAACCTGTTGAGTCTTTCTATCATCTACAAGACGGGTTTTATGCCTCTCAAATGTACCATCAGATTTTTCTTTATGACTAAAAATCCTCATAGACCAAATCACATTAACATCAGGAGGACGGGACACCAAATCTCACGTCCTATTATTAATAAGAACATTAAATTTATCATCCATAACCATTTTCTAATTCGGGTCATTAAGGGCAGACACATCATTACGGGGCAGTGATGACTTGGCAACATGGGTGTGAAGACCGTATTTTTTGTTTGGCTTAATTTCCATGTTGACTACGAGTGACTGGTCGTTGGGCCAGAAATAGATTTGGGCCAGACGAGGAGGACGGACTGTCGGGCAATAGGTTGGCAGGGAATGGACTATCGGGCAGTGGGCCAGCAGTCGCTGGGCTGCTCGAGCCTGAAGGTGGGCCTAGACCCAACAGACTGCTAGCCACTGGGCCTCTCGGCAGTGGGCTTACAACGAGAGGCTCAGTTGGGCCGACAGCCACTAGGCTCGGTAATTGGGTCGAGACACCGAGAAAATTTGGGCTTGTTTGGGAGGCCAATTTATGAATCAAATATGGGGGTATGCTATCATCAAGAAATTCATAGGTAGAAGGCAAGAAACAATGCAATTTGGCAAAAGGGAAATTTGTTTCATAAAAAAATACGTGATGACTTACGATGATTTTGTTAGGGGATAAGTCGTAACATTTGTAAACACGATGATTTGACGGATGTTCCAAAAACACACACGGAGTAGACCGGGGTTGAAGTTTATTGATAGTAGTAGAAGGAAAGAGAGGATATGATGGGTCCCTTAGGTATAAAATTTTGAGAGGGGATTGGTAGGCTGATTGTTTGCTCGGCAGTATGTTCAGAAGATATGTTGACATTTGTAATGCATGATACCAAAATGGTGGTGGTAGAGAGGCATGGGCAAGTAAGGTTCTAACAATGTTGTTAATGGTTCAAATTTTTTCTTTCTGCTTTTCAATTTTGAGATGATGTATGTGGACACGAGAGACGAAATGACAAACCATTAGTTTTAAAAAAATCCCAAAATGGACCATTATCAAATTTCCTACCATTATCACATTGAATATTTTTAATGTTATGTCCCGTTCAAATTGAGTGCGGATGTATGCTCTAAAGGAGAGAAATGTGGAAAAAACTTGTGACATTTTAGACAAAGGAAATGTCCACAAAAAATTAGAGTAATCATCCAACAAAAGAATAAAATATCTATGGCCCGAAGAGCTCAAAGTAGGACATGTCCAAATATAACTATGGATAATATCAAAGATCACAACAGTACGAGAATTAGAAGCAACAAAAGGCAACTTAACATATTTTCCAAGAGAACAAGAGTGACAAAAATGAGAATTACGAGTTCTAATACACTCAATAAATTTATTTTGTTTAAGGGATGCAAAAACAGGTGCTTCCGGATGACCCAAACGATCATACCATAAAGAAGGAGCTAAAGCTGCAATAAATCACTAGAGATAGTTGCATAAATCCACGAGAGAACTGCCGCATCAAGAGTTACCCAAATGTCTTTTTCATCATCGGTTTTAACACCTTTTCTTTGCCTTTTTCTGGTGGGATTATGTGATGAATAACCCGGTGGGAACGTCAACATATTTTAAAGAGCTCTGCCCAAGTTGCATAATGAACATTTTCCATCTCAAGAGTGACGAAAATATGCGTTTTGATGTTATAGATGGCAAGAGCGGGATGAAATGTGGATTTAGAGTCAGATATTGTTGATCGGAAAATGAAACGAATAATGGAAAGAAAAAAAAAGGGTGGTGGTGGTCGGTCGGTTGTGATGGAGGAAGAGGGTTGGCCGAATTTTGGTGTAAAATTATTTAGGGTAGGATCTTTTTTCCCTAATCTTCTGATATCATGTAAGAATATTTTTCTCAATATTCAACTTCCAATAATGTGGTAATTATACCACTATTACAAGCTACAATTATGCTAGGGATATGATATGATGAACCTAGAATCATGCCATCTAATCTATCAATATTAAAACTAATCTACCTACCATATACAAATGATATTACAATCAATTACAATAATAATTATTAATGACAATATTAATAATTATTCTATCATTTTCCTTACCATCCAGCAGGCTTGCTGCGATGGTTTGGCCTCATGAAACTGCTGGTCCTTAATACAGAAAGCATGAATCCATCGAATTCAAAGTTTATCTTGAAAATCAGCTCTTTGACAATTCTGGATTTTGGCTCAATATAAGGTATTGTGATTTTTGTTGCTGTTAATTGTTTCAAGAACAAATTTTTATTTCACATTGCTTTTTTTTCTTTCCTTACTCCTTTGTGATAATTACACTTACATTTTTCTTTTCCGTTTTAGAATTTTGTACTATTAAACTACTCAAATGTTCATATCTATCGATAAGATTTTTGAGAACAAGATCGAACGTAGTTCATTGAAACAAATGGTTAACATTTTGTTAATTTATCCCTTATCAATATAAAATATATATATTTCTAACAGGTGTATGTTGTGAAGTTAGAGATTTTTTCTCTTATAACAACACTACAAACATAAATTATAAGCACCAAAGCAGGATTGTTCAGTTGTGCAGTAGTCCCATATAGATCTGATTCAAAAGCATGGGCGGTTCATGTGTTTTTAGATAGATTTACTTGATTGTGTGCTTAAATGTTCTCTTGTGATTTAAAGCACAACCACTAGCAAGAGGCAGTAACAATAATATCCCATTGAATTCACCATATTCGCATGTTACGAATAAAAATTACTAAAAATGTATTGTTAAATTGTATAGGTGCAGTAAAATTACATTCAGCAAAATAATACGTCATCAATTTTTATATGAACTCATAACATTTCAAGAATTGATTCAGCAAAAAAAAAAAACAATCCTTTTCTCTCTAAAAAAACAAAAAAGTCTTAAAATATTCAATTTTTCTGCAAAACAACATCAGATAGTTAAATATATATATATATATATATATATATTTATAACTTCACCTCAAGTGTATAATCTTCATTACTGCCTTCTACTGAGGCCTTCAATCAAGACACAAATTAGATGTGTGATTGACAATCTAAGGATGGAGAAAAATACCGTTTAATTAGAGCCAACAGAAAAGTCTTACCACTAACAAATCTAGGGAATATGCGATAATATATGTTAGTTCAATTCTCTCATTATCAAGTGCACATAATCCTCTACGCTATAGGGAATCTCTGTGCTTTTAAGTTGAGATAATTTTTGTCCAAATTTTATTTTTTTATTAAGCTATTTTAACTATTTTTGAATATGTAGATGTTTTTCTATTACAGAGTCTAAAGATGGCTATTAGTGAATTTTACCCGAAAAAAAGAAGTTTGTGCACTCCATAGTTTCTACTAATTACTAACCGAATGCAATTGAGAAAAGAGAATTTTACACAGATAATCATTTTTTAGATTCTAATTATTACTATTAGGGATACTTGCACTTAATTACATAACAAGTTATGCCCGTGCCTTAAAGAACTTATGTCTCGATAGGCGTACGTTCAATTTTGATAGACAAAAATTAAAGACCAGCCCATTTGAAGGGAAAATCATGCAATTTCTTCTGTAAAAGTCCCTTGAGAAAAGGGGAAAATGACATGGTATGATGATATGATCACCAGCTAAAGAATAGGCCCAAAAAACTCCATTTTAAGTAAATAATCTGAAATAGCCTTAGGCTCAAAATAAAGACAAATTTTAGTCCAAATCTAAAATTTCACTCTATACTCTCTCTTCTACTTTTCCTCTGCCTTAAATGGCTGGTGCTCTGTCTCCAGCCACCACTCTCCGCCTTAAACCTGGCCACCATTAATGGCAACTTCTAGTTAGTATTCGAATTTGAAAAAGTTTGAATAGATCGTACAAGAGGCGAGGGAAAGAGTTTTGGGTTTGGGTTTAATAAATACTCGTGTTTTAGAAATTGTAAATTTGAGGTTGATTGGGATTTGGAAGTTGTAAAAAATATTTTTCACATAAAATGTGACATTGTTAATATAATGTGATTAATTTTTCCTTTTCATTACAAAACTTAACATTATTGTATACGATATTTAGTGTTAATTTTTCTTTTTCATTGTAAATTGTGTATAATTAGTGTGTATATATTATACATTAATTATACATTGATTATATATTTATTGTATACAAATTATACAATAATGATACATTGTCTATACATTTACTGTAGGTATACATATTCTATACAATAATGATACAATTATATATGTATGATACATTTTTTTATACATATACATTGGTGAAATATATTCTATACAACAATGATAAAGTTTCTATAAATATGCTGTAATTATTTTAAAAATGACTACAAAATGGAATTAGTTTTAAAGGCAAAAAATATCTATTAAGCTTCTTGGACCATCCGGTATCAATATCTTCACCCAATGACCATTTATGTCTTTATCCCTTGAGAAAACTCCCAGTAGCCCAACGGACTTGGGAAAAAGCCCATACATTTTAAGTATTTTTAAAGCGTCATTTCATAAATTTCATCAACAGTTAAGGAAAAAAAATGGGCAGAGGCTTTTATGGGGCATGAGGTCATTTTCTTCTATGTAATTTATAAAAAATTATGTTCACCAATTTTCGATTAGTTATACTAATACACTCACATTGAAAAGAATAATGTTTTTTTCTGAATAAGAGATTTACAAAATATTACTCCACTATACATCATTTTCTGTAATGAAATTTGTACATTCATAAATCACCAATAACCAAGTTAATTATTTGTGTTAGAAACGTCCTATATATGCAAGGAATACTTGCTTATACCATCTCGAATAGTCTAGGGATAAAGATATTTGTTCTAATTTCTTTACTTTTTCAAAATGGTAAATAGGACTGGCTAAAACCGCCACTATCTATATACATAGGACTGGCTAAAACCGCCACTATCTATATACAAATCTACTACTCTATCTGTTTTGCTATCAATGTTGGTCCCCAATAATATTTGCAAATTGTCATTCATTAACTCTCTATAACAGCTATACTAAAATATTGTGTAATAATATTTTGTAAGAAACATATCATATATAAAAATAAAATACTAAATATTTATGTTAAGCTCTTATACATGCTTTAAGAAAAAGCTATTGAATTTCCTTTTGCTAAAAGTTAGGACAAAATTTTTCGTCAATTCAAGTGTTATATTATTACTAAGAGAATGAAATTTACGAAACAACATATAATTGTAAAATTCTTACATCAAACTTGAAATATTTAAATTCTCGATTAATTTTAAATGCATATGTTCCTTAAATTTTAATTCTTTATCGGTATGGTACAATTAGTTATGAAATATTAGTTTTTTAATTTTTAATTAGTGAGATATGAAAATCAATTGAGCTTTTCAAATTAACACGTATATTATTTTGGTTTATAACATAAAAAATATAAAAAAAATTATTATTTACGTACTTTTGCTTATACAGCTAAATGAGATCTAAATATTAAATATCAGTATATATATATAATAATAACTCACTATAGCAGCTATGAAATTTTTGGATAAACGTTGTTACTATATCCAGCCGTTTTTGTTTTTTCTTTCTTGACCGAAAGGCGCAGTTACTTTATATTTATGTCAAAATTATTATTTTTTCATTAGTTTCCCTTCTCTTTCACCATCCCCATGCACCCAACTAATTAGCTCGCTTTAAATTAGTACCTTTAGTAAAGAGAAAACAAGTCTTGCATAAGCAAAATGATCATGAGTTCTATTCAAAATTAAAACCACAAACACTGCAGGAACAGTTGTAGGGCAGCAGTACAACCCATCTTGATATATATATATATATATATATATTACATCCGATATTGTCCTAATCTAGGCATCGTTTTATTTTTTTCCATCAAGGAAAACACAAAAGTAAAGACAATAAACCACACAAACATATACTCATATAGTTAGGGCTTAGAAGCAACAGAATTCATATGGTGTTGGCCATCATGGTCCTTTAAGGGGCGCGGCAGCTGTAGGTAAGTGAAATACTATCGAAGATACAACGGGAACACCTCCTATCAGTACAGGGACTAGTGCTCGGACGACAAAATCCACCGCAAGCAGCATCTATTTTCACTCTTGAAAACTCAGCCAAATAAACTATAACCAATTAACAAAAATCAATATGTTATTCTAATAAAAGATGACACATAACATATGTAATAGACCAACAATAGGAACATATCAAATGAAAAAAGAGAGGGAGGATTAGAAAAAAGTCATTTACCAGATATAACCATAAGCACCACAATGAAATAGAAAGCATAACTGCGAGCCATGACAAAAGTATTAGTACTAAGATGGAGAAATGTAAGAGAATTATGTGTTATTGCTGTGCAATTTTTAGCTTCATGAAAGGCAATGTATTTATAGACCTCTCTCTTGCTCTTCTCCCCCATGTTTCTCCCTATCTAATTTACAACTTGTCTTTAACTAAGGGTGTGTTTGGTAGCGAGGAAAAACATTTTTCAAATTTTTTGATAAATATTTTTTTTAGAAAAATAAATTCTTTAAAAATGTGAAAAATAACTTTTGAGAGAAAAGTCAAATAGGAAAATAAATTTCAGAAGTGACATTTCACATTAATTGCGTCCCCCCCCTCAAACACACCTCATCTTCATGTCCATCCCAGTAGCCTCCATTTCCACCACCTCAACCCTTACCTTCTACCCGACCTCTTATAATATTTGTTACTTACCTACCGAACACAAAAAATAAATAAAAAATTCACTTATTATTTTCAAATATTATTCAAAAAAATAATTTTAATAAAAAATATTTTCGATAATGCTGACTACACATCGTATCAAGTTGAATCAATTATATGCAAGAAAAAGGATAAGTCCGGATATTGAGTACCTTTTTAGTAGGCCTCCCTCGAGTTCTAGTTTCTACCAATGGATGCCAGTGGGAATGTTCATATATTTGGATTTTACCTAGATATATATAATAACGACAAATATAATACAGTACTTGCAAGTTGCAACCCCCACTTAGGCCCTTCCCCCGTTTTCCTTTCCACTTCACACCATTCACAAGTTCTCAATTCACTTCACCTAAAATTGTTTATATAAAAAAAAAAAAGCAAGGAAAAAATAAAAATCCAAGATTCTTTTCACTAAGCAGAACTTTATAGCCATTTCATTCATTTGCATAATATGAAGAGTAAAGCCCTCTCACGATTCCTTTTGGAGAATCGTGGTAGTAGCTGTACATTCTCGCCGGTAGGCGAATCACTTCTAGGGGTGAACACGGGTACAAGGTACCTAGATACTCGATCGGAACAGACATTAACGGGTAGATTCCAGATAGATATATTATAATACCGGATAGGTTTCAGGTAGTAAAATTAGGAACCGATCAATGTCGGGTCCGGTTCCGGTTCCGACAAATAGAGATAGGATATTCGGATCCAGAACCGATACCCGGAACCTATAAAATATTAAATATTTTTACTTTTTTAATTCCATTTTTTTTAGTTAATAAGAAAAAGAAAAAAAAAAGGTCATACCACTTACGCCTCTCCCGCCTAATCTGAGACTAAACACGAAACAGTAATTTAGATAGAGCAAACATGCTTGAAGATGAGATGACATCACGAAGATGACATTCGTAGCTCTGCACCTTGCAATAATGAGAAGAAAGGATCAACTTTTCTTGTTTAGGTAAATGCTGGAAACTTACTCTTGCTTTATCAACCTCTTTATGTATATTTGTGTGCTGGACAACATTTGTCTTTCTTATTTTAACCGCAGTTGTGGAGTTTCTGTCTTTTGGTTATTCTCAATATAGTTGTTTGTGATGTTGAGCAACTAAATAGTGTCTCTGTGTATCACATAAATTCCTAGTTATTTAATTTATGGTGATATTTTTGTGTTCTGTTTAATTTTCTTTTGAAAACACTTTGCTGATTGATAGGAAAACGTAGAAACATTTGCCTTCCTCATATTTTTCTTAGTGACTTACCTTCCTCGTATTTTTTTTATATTTTTCTTAGTGACTTACAGGGTACCCGGAAATCTACCCAGAACCGCATGGTCTGGGTAGGTTCCGGGTAATGATTGCTACGGGTAGGTTTCGGGTAGTAAATTTAGGAACCGATATTATACTGGGTAGGGTCCGGGTAGTTCAAAAAAGTTAGGGTACCTGGACCCGCTCACCCCTAATCACTTCCCCTATAAACAGAACAATATGAAAGAAATGCAGAAATATAATCAAACATCAAACAACTCTCAAAATCTAATCTGTGATACAAGAGCGCTAATGAAGAATACACGTCTGAATGAAAGCAACATAGGCTAAAACTGAATAAAAAATCAAAATATCTAACTGCGTCTTTCAAAAATGTAAAGACAGTAAGAGAATAAGCATCCAAGACATGTCGGAAGAAACATCCTCACCCTGGAACGCAAAAATCCACACGTGTGGACTCACACTCAAGCTCGCGAACTAGTAGAGGGACATGTATCTACATCAGAAAAGATGCAGCTAGCGTAGCATGAGTACACAACGTACCCCTGTAGACATCATAGGCCGATAACGACGGAAGATACCTAATAGAGATAAATATCAAATTGACACCAAATAAGTCTATACTAGACAGTTCAATAGCCCATATAAGTCACGTTGTACACATATCAATTCACTGATTCATCAAGTCACACTGTTGACATAAGGTTCTAATCACAGTCAAGTATAATCAATCCATTCACATATACAAGGACCTTACTATCATAGTACCCACCAACTATTACTCTATTGTCCACATCATATTCAAGCTTAAATCCATTTAATCAACCTTAACACATCAAAAACAAGATTACACATAGATAACAACAACCCATTTAGAACGCCTTTCCAGAGCATTACACTTAAACTAACCATGATGATATTAACTCATTTATACTTCTTAGCCTTAGATTTAATTAAGTCTCTATACTATTACAATCTGACACGCATAGATCATTCAACGTCTACTTTCCCAATAGCAATACTTATTACAGGCTCCTTACTAGACTTGATACCCAATCACACGGTCAATTACCGGACAACACACAATGTACATATTTTTCCTGGATCTAGACAATAATCCAGACAGATTGACACTTCCGACCACAGTAGTAGTAGACATCAAAGACTTAAACTTACAAATTATACCCACAAAACTCATGCATAATAAATCAAGCCACGCATGACAACAAATTCAATATTTATCTAAATGTTCACAGATCTAGATATCCACAGAGACAAGCCCAATCATGGAAATCAATCTGATTCGATAGCATCAATCCAATTATCCAGGTAAATCAGAGTTTTATCCAAGTTTCAATAATCAACCATATCATATTACCAAACTACAATTAATCAATGAAATGGAATATATAGATGTATGTATGATATAAATGCAAATGCCAAGTACCTTTCCATGAACCAAGATACACATTTTACAGGGGGTTGTCATATAAAAGTGACTTATGGGGGATTCGCGAAGTCCATATACCCATCCACTCCGAAATAACTCATCAGATCACGGAGTCCAACTCTTAGCTGTAACAATATCATTTGCAAGCGTGCAACTCTGATCCCCACGTATCATCATACATGTTGCAGCATGCAACCCGAGCCATCCGTAATATTATCATTATCTCAATGTTGCTAATAATTTCGTAAGCACATTTCCTTTCCGATCTCTTGGACCCACAATATTTTCATACCCCTCTCATATCAATATCATCAGAACTATGAGTGTATAAATGCAATTGACAATACAAGACAAGAAATCAGAATTAATGAGATACAACCAAATATAGGAGATGAATAACACATGCTTTTAGAATTCAACAACAAGTAATCCAAGTAAAATCAGGATATCATATCAAAGCGTGTGTGATGAATAAACACAACAATATCAAATATGGCGACGAACCCACATAATGGCGACAAACCCACAAAACAACAGTAGGAATCATCTTAATGTTGATTCCTCAAATTACCCATCAACTCAGTTCAACACAGATACCCACTCAACCGTTCATCACAACTTAAGCCATAAAAGGGAAGAATCCATTACCTAAAGGATGAAATTGCTCTTAGAATTATGAAAATACTCAGTGACGGCTCTGATCTCGAGGTTTTCTAATTTGGAAAAGGAAATTCTAACCTAAAGAATATATAAGACCCTCTGCCACGGAGGAAATCCACACTTTCCTAACTCCTATTTCGGCGAGCCAACCTCTCACCTAGGCGGACACGCCGGAGCGGGAACTGGCGCCGCCGAGGCGGACACTAAACACCAGAAATGGAAAAATAAGATAAAACCTCTACCAAATACCTGAAACACTCCTGAGACCCCCTAGACACAAACCAGACATGCTCGTTTAAGATAAACAGTGTTACAAACTCGCTCGTCCCTTCAGATTTCACATTTAACCGAGTTAAGGCATACTTTTCTAAAAAATCATTCGGGAAATCAAATGTCCAAACTTTACAAATAAAGCCACAAAACACATCTATTTGCCTCGGGAAGCGAACTAACGACTCGACTAAGTCATAAATGACCTTATGAAACTATCAGAAATGACAGAACCCGAAAATGAACCCATCTAGCCAAAAGTCCAATTTGAGTCAAACTAACCAACTCTAAGTTTTTAATTTTGGGTTTTCATCCGAAACTCATATGATTGGACCCCGGGATCCGTGTCACTCATTCCCGTGCATCACAAACTCCACATAGAGTCTATGAGAAGGGTAAAAAAGTCAAGTAGGATGAGTCATTACATCAGATACCAATTAAATAAACATTCATCCTTGAACGGAGAGAAAGAAATTTTAGAAGATGCCGAGCAACCAAGAAAACCCAAAATAATCTCATGAGAGCCCCCAACAGGCCAAAAATGACACGATAGTACCGCATGTTCATTTAACCAATAGAAGCTACTATAACTTATCTTGACACCTCATATCTATATTCCTTCAACCGAAATTTCTTTCACAACTGATTCTCAAATGTACGAACTAACTCCACTCAAATTTCTTGATTTGATCATAACTGTACCTCTTTACTCATTCAATTGAATCCACCATTATCACAATAATCACCTTTATTCTTTAGTTGTAGCCACAATCCTAATCCAACCTGTGCCGATAACATAGTCTGATATTACTAATCTTCCTTCTCATCTATCCATGCCATCATTGCACCAAAATCCCTTAGAACCACATAGACATATATCACAAGCCCAATTTTCCTCAAATTCCCAATCACCATACTATAAGAATACCCATTAATTACCTTATCGCACCAGAGCCGTATAAAATCCACTAATCACTCTAAATATTTTCCCTAAACATTATAACTCCTCAATACATACCAAGTACCCGTGCAAACTCGTAAGACTATCTGAGCCGCTATCATCCAAGGAATATCATCAATCCTACTTGTAAATTCAATGAGAACCGGTAATACTATCATACCTCCTTTCTGAATCAAAATCGATCGAACCCTTATCGGGAGTTTACTAGAACACCATAAGTCCTCCACGCAACATAAACACAAGCCACCCTACCTCGAATGAACAAATCTAACTCGGAATAAAATGCTCAATTTCTAAATCAGCGGTAGCCACCCGAACTGATTCCAAATGAACTAGTAAGCTTTCCATAAATATGTTATGACCTCTTCCATCTCTTTTATTCATGAACAATCGATCACGTGTCGTCACCCATAACTTCCAAAGCCGAATTCTATCCAAGTCATCAATTTAACACCGACGAACCAATTATAATTTCCAAGATTTGCTAAGTAAATATGAGTTGGTATGCCACTTTGAGCAAATGAAATAGAGCTCATTCCTTTCTCTATCAACCTCAAGTGGGCTCTTCGGTGAAGAGCGTTGCACAAGACATGAAGACTCATTGAAATTGATAGAATCTTTGAGTTGTGATGCTAAGAAATGAACAGAAATCAAATTGAATTTGAAACTTGGAACAAAAAATACTTTATACAAGGTTAATGCTGAACTTAAGCATGCATCATCAATACCAGTCACTCTAACTTTGTATCAATTTGGTAGGGTGACTAAAAAGGGATAGGGTAAGGCTCTAAGGTTTGTAAGTAAGTTTTGTTGTATGTCATGCGGTTTGTGACACCAGAATCTATGATTCACGAATCAACAGATAAGTTGACACATTGATATGAAAGATTACCAATTTCAGTAATTGAGAAATAACAAGCAACGATACCTGCAAAGTTTACAGCCCCACTAATAATATCATCATCGACTTCTTTGATTAAACTTCCAGTTGTGTTTTCTCCTTGAACATAGATGTGATCCAGCATGTTGAGAAGTTGATAATATTGTTTCTTTGTCAAATTAAGGATCTTTTGATCATGAGAATAAGTGTGATTGGATCATCATGCTTCCTCCCTGTCATTTATTCAAGTGTTCCATACACATTTGCAGCTGATCCTGAGTTCCTGCCTCTTGTGAACTTAAAATTATGTGGAAAACCATGTAATTTATAACATTTATCCCTGGTATGACCAGATATTTTACAGTAATCACAAAACAAGTTTGATCTATTTGGTGGTCTACCCCCTCCTAAACCATAGCTGCTACTTCCACCAAAGTTTCTCTGTTGAGATTAATTTGACCTAAAACTGTTGGCACTTGCAGCAACATTGAAATTACTAGTGCTTGCAGCATTGATATTCCTACTACTTGAGGCATTTGTAGCCAGTGAGGTAGAGTCCAAAGACATGTGATTGTGAGGCTTCACTTCTCTTTGTTTCTCCTCTTGTGATAGTATAGAAAAAGGCTTGTGCCATGGTAGGAAATAGATTCATCATCAAGATACTACCTCGAATCATTGTATATACCTCATTTAATTCCATTAAAAATTGTATGAGTCTCATGTCTTGTTCAACCTTATGCATTTTTGTTTTTCCATCACATGTGCATAAGCACGTGCATTGAGAATTCGTGTCCAAAGTACTAATTTCTCCCTAGAGTTTCTTAATCCTGGTGTAATATCTAGATTTCCTTGTGTGAGTTTATTGATTTCACGCTGGAGCTGATACAACTTAGCCCCATTGGTTTGATCGTACCTATCTTCTAATTCATTCCAAAGCTCATTTGCATTATTGACATATTGCAAGCTATCACTCAAATCCTTCGACAAAGAGTTCAAAATCCACGAGGTGATCATGTCGTCACACCTTTCCCACAATGCAAATGTAGCAGAATTCTCATATGGTTTTGTAATTTTTTCATTGATGAAACCTAACTTGTTCTTCATAGAGAGTGCTCTAAGAACACTCCTACGCCATGATCTATAACCTGTTCCATCGAAAGTTACTGGTATAATTGCATATTCGACACTCTCAAATGGATGCATGTAGAGAGAACTAGTAGGATCTATACTTTCGTCACTTTGATTTTGGTTCTGAATTGGTGTTTTTACATCGACTGCCATAATTATGAAATTCTTCAATTTTCAAGGTTTATAATCCAAGGATAATGACGAAATATACGAACTAAGTATAATCGAAGCAATACAGATCAAATTAGCTTGTAAAAATGTTGAAATAAAAAAAATCGATGAAGAACATGTTGGAAATTAGCCTTTGGCGGGCAGATGCGTCCACCCATCTTTGATGAATTAAACACTAGTGTTCCGTATGTTGGAGACCTTGTCTCTTTACACATGCATGATCTACAAAGTGAGTAGATGACCGTAGGGCCAAGAATCGTCTAATTTCGTTGAGAAATGAAAGAGATATTGGTCCACGAAGTAAGGTGTTTGAGACATGGAAATGTGGTGTGGGACAAATCTACCACATCGGTGGGAATAGGAAGAATTGTTCTCTATATAAGTCTCTAATTGGTAAAGGGTTTGGGACCCTGCCGGTATCCCATGTGTTTAAAGGAGGAAGACCTAGATGTGCTTGGGTTCAAGGCTAAGCCCACACGCAGCCGCCGCCGCCCGCCTGTCTGTCCGGTCCCGGTTCCGGTTTCGAAGTTTCGGGTTTGGGTTTGGGTTCACTGTTCACTGTTCACTGGTCGTGGGGTCGCTGGTCGTCGATATTATCTTTTTGAACCAGAGAACTCTGTCAGATGTACAGTTTGATCCCTGAAGTTTCATATGTACAGTTTGGACCAAAATTCTTTCATATGTACAGTTTGGCCCCTGAAGTTTCAATATTTACAGTTTGATCCCCAGAGTTTCTGGGAAGGTGACGGAAAGGTTGGACTGCATTTTAGAGCATTAAACAGCCATTACTTGGCTAATTAACTCTCCATTAACAGCCCATTACTTGGGCAATTGAGCAGCCTCTTTCAAGACCTTAAATCAGCCTCACTAATGGCATTTAACATGCCATTTACAGCCCTCCTAATGGCCATTAACAACCATGTTTTGGGCAATTGTACAGCCCCTTCTCCTTGCTATATATTGAGCCTTCTTTGGCTCAATACAGGCAGCAAATGATCACAAAAACTGACTGAAAAACAGTCACAAAAACTGCTCAAAACAGTGAGCAAACTGTGACGAAAAACAGCAAGTAACAGGCCCGAAAAACAGCCACAAAATAGCACAAAACAGTGAGTGATATTCAGCGAAAATCAGTGCAATTTTCGACTGAAAAACAGTGACCAAACCCTCACGTATACACAAGATATACACTACATAGACACACTATATACACAGAGACAAAAGAGAAGAGTAGAGAGAAACTCTTCCTTCCTATTCCATATCTTCAGCAAGTCGAGTCATATTTTTTTTCTTCGCCAGGCTCAACCTATTGGCTTTGTAGTGTTGAGATTAAAGTGTTGTTTTATCTTGGGAGACTATTGCCCGCTAACGTAAAAGCATATATACGGGGCAATCTTGTCTTAAGGATAGAGGGCTATCCTCGACTCAACACACAACGTTGTAACCATCCAGATTTAGTTGTTTCTTGATTTCAGGTTATCAAGATTCAAGACACAACAAACTTGCGACAGTTCTCAACATTGGCTTTGCAAGGTGATCAAGATTCAAGACACAACACACATGCAGCAGTTTTGAAGATTGACCAGTTATTTATCCTTTCGAACATTTGTAATAGTTATTACTTCCCGTACTGCTCTATAAAGTACCATAGAAGTACCAACAATTTAAGACAAGATTGTATTGTAATACTATTAGTGTTCGAAAGATGTCGGTCAAAAGTTGTATGACCAAATCTGGATATGGCAATGGTTTTCTGGTAGAAGAGAGTGATGATGATGAACATGTTCATGGTGTCACCGCTACCAAGACTGGTGGGAACAAGCGCTCACGAGAGCCTGAGGATGTCAACTGGGACAAGAGGAGAAGACTGAAGATGTACTTCTATCTTGCAGCAGAAGGCCCAGATCTGTCCCGGACATAAAGATCCGAATAATGGTAAGAAGGAACTGGACACTCGGTTTGATGAAGTGACCGGAGTGAGCCGTAATCCGAAATTGGGATAAGTAGTTTTTCTTACTTGTCAAGAATAAAGATTAAATGAGGTCTGATTAAAAATTGATTAAAGTAAGGAGGAATATGAAAATAATTTATATTCCTTACGCTTTAAAAATCAGAAGTTTAATCTCATCTTCTTTTTCGTTTAAAGATTGGATTGTAAAGCAACTTAAAAAGATCCGTTCTTTTAAGTGTAATTATTAAAGTGTGTAAAGTATGTTCGCACATACGAGGGAGAAAGATCCACAGATCGTATGAAATCATACCACTCTTAAGTAAGCGCCAAGAATTATCTGGGCACCAATCATAACGGAAGAAGTCTAAAAGTTAAAAACGTTGAGCCTGTCATACTATTTGGCAGAAGATCCTTCATAGGATGATATTGGACACTCAGTCATACAAAGCCTCCGGGCGACTGGAGTGAGCCAAAATTCCTTTGATATGATGATATTGGACACTCAGTCATACAAAGCCTCCGGGTGACTGGAGTGGGGCCAGAATTCATTTCATAGGAAAAGTAATGGACACCTAGTGTGGTGGGCCAGAGTTTCCAGGTCTTAATGATCTGAAGGCCTAAAGAAAGGCAGTAAAGAAGTTGGACACTCAGTCTGCAAAGCAACTGCAGTGGGCCAGAGTATCCAGATCACATATGATCCGGTTACGCCCTAACCACGGGCAAGAGGTTGTTCATGTGAAGCAACGCCACCTCTAAAGTAGAAGAGGTTGAAGAGGTTGTCCTCAATAGGACTTCAGGGAATGAGATCACTCTAAGATGAGGTGATACATATCCCTAACTTGGTTTAAGGGACGCTGTTGGTCAAGCTGGTTTGAGACTAGTCCAACAGGTCTGTAATAACTAAGAATGGTACAGTACGTCTGTAGCCAAATGAATGATATATTTGTAATCTGTGCATCTATGCCATCATAGATTAAGACACGTTAAATAGCAAGTCATTCAAAAGCTAACGATGTTGAGATTATTGCCTTCTGTCGACATAAACCCTCAAAATGAATGTGAGGTAGACGAAGAGGCAAAATCACCTTTCCAAATTTCGTCAAAGGGAATAGCGAAAGAAGCACCGCTCCTCTAGAACTTAGTCACACCTACTTGGGTGATTTGAAATTTATACAAAATAGAGGGGGGAGACAAGTACGTTGTGACCTTCATTGATGATGGTACAACGTATGGAATCCTTTGTTTGTTAAAAAGCAAAGATGAAGTTGTTGAAGCGGATAAGCGCTACAAAGCAGAAGTTGAAAATCAACTAAGCCTACGGATTGAGAAATTCGTAGTGATAGAGGGGAGAAAGTGAAGCATCGTTCATTAAATGACTGTTCATTTCTCACATCAGTCCAACGGTGTTAGCCAAGCGCAAAGCTCGTACGCCCAAATTATGTGGGGTGGCTTGGTAAAAGTTGAAATACTGAAACAGGTCAAGTTGTACCCAAGACTGTAGATTGCATATCTGTCAGGATCTGCAAATAACAGTAGTGTTGATCGCCTCTTGGCGTCAAAGAATGTTGAATTCTTTGGAGATAACTTTCCTTGGAAAAGGAAAAAGGAGTAATTGCTCAAGGTTAACAAGAACCCGCGAGGGTTCGACCGTCCGAACTAGACGCCCGTATCTACAAGACTTCGAAAGTTGCCGCTATCCGTAACTTAATATTCCAGATCTGCAGAACTCAGGGATTCTAGATGTTGAACCGAGACGGAGCAAAGAAGGGGACAAAGACTTGTTCCAGTCCTTCTAGCTTGTATGGTTAAGAATGAACCATGGACAATTAACAAATAAATGTCATCTCCAAAAGCACTGCTTTGAAAAGAAGCTACAAAGAGAGAAATAAACTCTATCATATAGAACCATACTTGCGTAATGGTTTATCTTCCTCCGGGAAAAGAACCTTTGGGTTGTAAGATGTGCTCCCCTGTGAGTAGCTTCACATCCAGGGCCATTGCAGTCTTGCGTGGCATGAATGTTGAATTAGCCTTCCCAATCGAAGAGTTGGAAGAAGAGAATCAGAGTTGGTTTTCTGGACTGTTGGGCTTCTTCCAGAACTTTCATCTTGGTCCCTGAAATGTTTACATTTTGGTCCTGAAAGTTTCAGATAAAACAGAAACAATGAATCTGACCACAGAAACATTGACTCTTAAATTAGAAAGCCAACAGTTGGAGAATCAACCGTATCAAAGTAAAAGTCATATTGAAACAAAGTCTCGATATGAAAGATATGGGTATCACAGATGACATCTTAGGAATTGGATTTCTAAGACATCTAACGGATCGTCGATAGTTGGCAGCCTCGTTGAAGCCACCAATGGATATGAATCATAGAACTGATTGGAATCATGGTGCACCCATAGACAAGGAAGCGATATGCACGGATCATGTGTAGTTCAATGTATTGTACACACTACAACCGACCTGGTATCGCCCTATTTAATGCATCACTGAACTAAGGTTCACTGATAATTTTAATACATGATCGGTAGAAGGCGTTAAATCTGATATAACGATATCTGAGTTAATGCTTATCTATAGATTATAGTATTCTGGATGTCCAGCGGTTCTGGGAGAACACAGTGATGCAAACTGGACATCAGATCTGAAGAACACCAAAGCCACAAGTAAATGTGTATGGTGGGTCTTGGAAAATCCTCTAAGCAAACTTGTATCGGCCGATTCATGATGGAATCGGAGTTTATCACTTTATACAAAGCATGAAAGAAGTTGAGTAACTTCACGGCTCCTTAGAGGACGTCCCTTATTGGGAGAAACTCGTGCCTTCAGCAGTTATACACTGTGGCTAGCCGGTCGGCTTCAGGAAGGACACGGATGACGGCGTCTGGACATATCTTTCAATATCTGTCGGAGACATAAGACCGTATGGCAGTTGATCATCACGGGTGTCACATCCTTGTTTACTAAATAAGGGACTACCCGGAGATCAAGTGTTCTGCCAGTCTAGGGAAATTGGCTTAAAACCCAAACAATACGAACCTTTGCGGTGGAAACCCAACCATACTGATTGGAGATCCCAAGAATTTGGTTCAATGGGAAAACTAAGCGGCAAAAGGTTCAGTTGAGCGCTTCGGTGGAAGCAAGAGCACCTCGGATGATGATTTCTGTAGAGAAACATGAATCCAAAGCTGTTCCCGCGATACACATTAAAGTGCTACCTGCATGGTGGGTAAAGGTTAAGCTTCCAAACCTTTAAAAGATCCTCAAACGGTCGAGGTTAAGGTTGGGGAAACTTTTAATGATTCCTAACACTTGAGAAGTGGGGTATAGCAGGATACCTTGTAGGAGATCACCTATTTAAGTGCGAGGATGGCCGCCTCAAATGAACGCACTTAAGAATCCAAGTGTGTCCATGGCCACAACGGACAGAAACGTAAGAAGGAAAATGAATAAGAAGAGTTATTGTGTTGATATCGTTGTCTTGGCTTACACTAAACACTGACGGTTCAAGACATCACGTTCACCGCGATAAGTAAGTCCGATGGTATTCAACTAGGAAGGTTCAAAGCGTAGCTACCTCTCCCGATGCAATATCTTTTATTTGAAAGATTCTTTGAAATGTAGGCACCTTGTGTGTGCGCCACAATCTCTCTTTCATAGAGGATTGTTGGAAATTAGCCTTTGGCGGGAGATCGTCCACCCATCTTTGATGAATTAAACACTAGTGTTTAGTATGTTGGAGACCTTGTCTCTTTACACACGCATGATCTACGAAGTGAGTAAATGACCGTAGGGCCAAGAATCGCCTAATTTCGTTTGAGAAATGAAAGAGATATTGGTCCACAGTAATGTGTTTGAGACATGGAAATGTGGTGTGGGACAAATCTACCACATCGGTGGTAATAGGAAGAATTGCTCTCTATATAAGTCTCTAATTGGTAAAGGGTTTGGGACCCCAGGGTATCCCATGTGTTTAAAGGAGGAAGACCTAGATGTGCTTGGGTTCAAGGCTAAGCCCACCACCAGCCTTGCCGCCCTTGCTTGCCGTCCGTCAGGTCCGATTCAGTTAGGGTTTCGGGTTTCGGGTTTGGGTTTGAGTTTCGGGTTTGGGTTAGTGGGTAAGTGGGTCGTGAAAGTGGCGTGGGCACAATGGGCTGTCGATATTATCTTTTGGACCAGAGAACTCTGCCAGATGTACAGTTTGATCCCTGAAGTTTCATATGTACAGTTTGGACCAGAATTCTTTCATATGTACAGTTTGGTCCCTGAAGTTTCAATATTTACAGTTTGATCCCCAGAGTTTCTGGGAAGGTGACGAAAAGGTTGGACTGCATTTTAAAGCATTAAACAGCCAGTACTTGGCTAATTAACTCTCCATTAACAGCCCATTACTTGGGCAATTGAGCAGCCTCCTTCAAGACCTTAAATCAGCCTCACTAATGGCATTTAACATGCCATTTACAGCCCTCCTAATGGCCATTAACATCCATGTTTTGGGCAATTGTACAGCCCCTTCTCCTTGCTATATATTGAGCCTTCTTTGGCTCAATACAGGCAGCAAATGATCACAAAAACTGACTGAAAACATTTAAAATCGCTCAAAACAAGTGAGCAAACCTGTGACGAAAAACAAGAAGTAACAAAGTTCAAAACATGCCACAAAATAGCACAAAACAAGGAGTGATATTCAATAAAATCGGTGCAATTTTCGACTGAAAACAAAGGACCAAACCCTCACGTATACACAAGATATACACTACAGAGACACACTATATACACAGAGACAAAAGAGAAGAGTAGAGAGAAACTCTTCCTTCCTATTCCATATCTTCAGCAAGTCGAGTCATATTTGTTTTCTTCGCCAGGCTCAACCTATTGGCTTTGTAGTGTTGAGATTAAAATGTTGTTTTATCTTGGGAGACTATTGCCCGCTAACGTAAAAGCATATATACGGGGCAATCTTGTCTTAAGGATAGAGGGCTATCCTCGACTCAACACACAACGTTGTAACCATCCAGATTTAGTTGTTTCTTGATTTCAGGTTATCAAGATTCAAGACACAACAAACTTGCGACAGTTCTCAACATTGGTTTTGCAAGGTGATCAAGATTCAAGACACAACACACATGCGGCAGTTTTGAAGATTGACCAGTTATTTATCATTTCGAACATTTGTAATAGTTATTACTTCTCGTACTGCTCTATAAAGTACCATAGAAGTACCAACAGAACAGACCTCAAATTCGATGAGATCAAAATGAAAAGGAATAAATGCAGAAACGTAAACCTTACGACTCTGATATCATGTTGAGAGTTGCAATTAAGATGACAATGGAGCTAAGACTCCGTTGTTGATCAGCTCGAGCTAAGAGAGAGACAGTAACCACAAGAGAGAGAAATATCTATTTGGAGAAATGAAAAAGTATTCCGTTTCATTTTCTGTAGAGTATATATACAAAATGAGGGGGAAATAGTAAAATATCTAAATAAGTAAAAAGACTGAAATACCCTCTCTAACTAACTCTAACTAATTAGCAACTAACCTAACTGACTAAGCTAGCTAAATATCTTTAACCGACTCTTCATCTTTCAATAATTACATTATCAATCTTAACATTTTCAATCTAAAAGATTTACAAAACTGATAATTGCAGAATAACGATAAGTTGGAGAAAGTTGTCAAAGAGGGAAATTACTCTGGAGCTCAACAGTATGTATAAGTCCACTAGTGCCAGGTCACTGTGTGCTTTGCTCATTTCCGTTGCTATAATATCCTCCGCCCTATACTTATTTTCATATATGCGTCTGCCAGAGATGATCTGATGTCTTGAATTTTCTTCAAGATGCTGAGGTGACATATGTTATGTGGTATTCACTTTATCAAAATGTCAATGCCAAGAAGGATAGGGTGTCCATCTTGGTTAGTCTTAACTAGAGGAGTATATTTAAATCATATAGATAACACATTTGAATTGATAATTCAAAAATAGAAGTGAGCACATGTGAGAGGATCCCACTTTTCCGCAGAGACTAAAGCTTTATAAAGCGCTTTATAAATATCCGATCTTCCGAGTAACATGCGAGACAAACATCATTATAAGTTGTAAACATTAGTTTTATTTCACGTGCAGTAGTATCTTTATGTAAACAATGTATTATATGATAGAAACAGAGTATATAATAAAGAGGAAACATAGATTTTGATTAAGCAAAATGATAGTAGAGTTTCATTCAAAATTAGAAGTACAAATACTGAACAGTTGTAGGCCAACACAACCCATCTTGATATTACATCCGACATTGTACTAATCTAGGGTAGAAGTAGAACTTAGTCGTTTTATTTTCTTCAATACAAAAGAAAAAAGCTGAAATGGGGAAAGGGAAACACAAAAGCTAAGACATTAAGCCACGAAGACTTCTACTCGCATTTAGAAGCAACGGACTTCACATTATGCTGGCCATCCATAATCCTTTAGTAACTGCAGCCGTAGGTAAGCCTAACAACATCGTAATAACAACGGGGACATGTCCTATCATAGCAGTCAGTGCTCCGCCTACAGTATCCACCGCAACCACCCATCAAGTTTTGACCAGTTAGTTTTGATTTGAGTTCTGTCACAGTCTCCGACAAGTCTCTAGCAGCAACTACTTTCACTCTTGAAGACTGAGCCAAATAAACTATAATCCATAAAAAAAAATCAAATGTCAAAATGGATATGTTATAGAGTGTTGGAAATTTACTAATGTGGAATTATGTTTGTTCCATTATTTATGACTCAAACAATTGAGGCCCTGCACGTCGGAAATGTTCTTTCCACACACGTGCAATCTTAGTGCCAAGTATCGTAAATTTCGTTAATGAAAGAGATATTGGTACGTAAGTGGAATGTTTGAGACATAGAATGATGGAAGATTATTGGATAAATAACAAGTGTTCCACGTTGGTAAACGAAGAAAGGATTGTGCAAAGTGTAAGATGGTACGGATCGGAAAAGGGTTGCGGAGCCGAGAAGGGCCACGGCGCCGTCCGGACTGGGCCGCGGCATCGGAGCGCCGCAGTGCCCCAAAGCACGGCCGCGGCGCCTGGTCGGCAGTAAGCTTTCTGGCTAATTAGAGCTGATGCTCTAATCTTTGCGGCCATGGCGCTTCCAGACGATGTTGTTAAATCGAATTCCAAAAGTTTGGTTGTTGAGATGGTTTCAATGGCATTGAATCCTCCCAATAATGGTCATTACTTGGACCATTATGTTGCTGCATTACTTGGGGATTAAAGGCCATCCATTACATGACAATTCAATGTCATTGTGGGGCATTTGAAAGGTCATCTTGCACACCTCTAAATTGAGGCTTTTGGCTCAATTCTATATATGAACAAAAATGAATATAGAAGCACACAATATACATACAAGTATACAACACCACAAAGAGATCAGTTTTCCTGATAAGCAATCCTTCTCTCAGCAATCTTCAATGTTCGTGTTCTTCGCTGAGGTCTGTGTAGGTTTTGCACATTTGATAATTTATTGTTTCATCTTGCGAGACTATTGTCCACACTTCCGTAAAGCCTATATACGGGGGCAATCTTGTCTTAAAGATAGAGAGTCATCTCTCGACTCAGCCGGTGGTGTTGTGATTATCTAATTGGTTGCTAAGTGTTTCAAGTGTGAACTAGAATCTCAAAGGACTCTAACTATTCGGATTCTCAACGGATCTACAAGCTACAAGTGTAGTAGTTCATGTTCTTGTATTTCCGAATACAATATCCATATTTGAAGTTGCAATTCAAGATTAAGATATTGACAACTTGTTGTATTCTTTGTTGTTTATTCTTTCGATCACTGTAATAGTTATTTACTATCCTCGTACGTGCTTTACATATCCAACATAGAGTACCATTGTTTCTCGAACGTTAAAAAATTACACATATGGATATTAATATTCACGTATGTAGATAAACAAAGAGACATTTCAAATTAAAAAAGAGGGAGGTGTAGGGAAAGGTCATTTACCAGACATCACCATAAGCGCAACAGTGAAATAGAAAGCATAATTGCGAGCCATGACAATAATTTTACGAAGACGGGAAAGATATATATATATAAGAGAATTATGTGCTGTTGCAGTGCAATTTTTTGCTTCATGAAGGGGTATGAATTTATAGGCCTCTCTCCCCAATATTTCCGCCTATCTAATTCACAACTAGTGACTTTAATTAAGTTATGTTAGGTACCAAGTTGAATGAATTATATTCAAGAATAAGGGGAGAGTAAGTCCGGATGATGAGAACCTCGTTAGTAGAGCTTTCCTCCCGTGTTAGTAAGAGTGGGCATCATTTGGATTTTACCTAGATATATATAACAACTAGTATAATAGTATATATTCATACAAGTGGCTTACACACAGAGTTCTTCCCTTTCGCACTGGAAGCATGAAAATGTTTTTTTTTCATCGGGGTTCGGTATTCACATTGGAGTCCGACTATATTTGAATTCGCGCTGGATAGAGCTCATTTCTAGGGGAAGCGCTCCCTACCAAGAATATTTTCATACCTAGAACTCGAATCTCAAATTTATGATTAAGGGAGAAGCAGTCTCATCCACTTCACCAAATCCTTGTGTGGTGAACCATGAAAACGTTGCAAGAATGGTTTATGAAATTATGAACTCGCTACCTTCTCTTTTTCCCCAATGGTATAAACACACTGTGTATTAGAGCTATTTAGATTAAAACAAATCAAAACCTTTAATTCTGTCGGCTGAATATCGACTTGCTTCTTGCTCATTCATGAACTTAGATTAATTAAACTCTTTCCGCCTAAAAAAATTACGCTATATTACTTCGAGAATTTATTTTCTTTAAAAGTATATTTTTCAACAACACTAAACAGATTAACTAGGGGCATTCATTACTAAAACCGTACTGGGGTTGTGTTAGTTTTTGTAAGAAGTATTGAATTAGTAATGGGGTATAAGTAACAGATAGAGAATTATTCATGTGAGAAAATCAACCAAACTTAATTACATAAAGATATAAGAACTCCATCAATCAAAGACTTGCTTAAAAACCATCATATCAGTATTAAGAAAACCAAGCATTTCGTCGCTTTCTAAATTTTTAATATATAGTAACTAAATATTTAGTTAATATTTTTTAAAAAGAGTGCAAAATACGAAGGGAACGGAAAGAGTATAAACAGTTAATGAGATTAGTTGTAATGAATCAAGGAGACATGATCGAGCATTAACTATAATTCAGCTGATGCACCCATATATAATAGAGCTCAACTTGAAGTAAGTTAAATAATTTATGAGATTTCATTACCAAACCACCATATATTATGGATCTTGATTCTTGATTAATGAAGCAAAGATAAAACAAGTTGTGATAGTGATTCGAGAGTCCATGTGAAAGAGTTCTTGTTTAACGGATCAAGGAAACAATCTTCTTTAGTTAAAGCTTTTTTTTTTTTTTTTGATAATCCAGGTTTCCAGGCTTGCGCCTGACTACTTCACTGGTATTACCCAGACGTCCTGGAGGTAATAGCACCGGTCCTTCAACAACTATCACCAGGTAAATCGCGGGATGTGCTCCGGTGGCCAGTTTTCTGAGAGCGTACAACTGATCAATGAGACAAGGTCAAATTTTCCAACATGCAGAATTTCTTCGTGCTTGCGGGGAATCGAACCCACGCTGTCTCATGCCAGAGCGCCTTATAGCGCCCAGGCTTTGCCACTGGACTATGCCCCGAAGGACTAAACTAAGTACTTCTATACTTGGTGTCAGCTTCTATTTTATCTTAATTTTCTGGAATTGAATTTCTCTCAAGCAATTATATACCAACAACTAATGTGGGACTAAAATCGTCAAAAGAAAAGGTCTTAGTCCATCCATATATATGGCGGCCTTTGTTGACGTCCGTAACGACACATCTAAATTTAATTGGTGGTGAAAAGGACCGCTTCAATGCAACATTGACTAAAATTGCTTTATAACAAGGGACTCCTTTTGATTACAAAAATAAAAAGAAATAATTACACCCTAGGTTAATTAGAGTACTAATGCTATTAAGATTAATTCACCTCTTTAAATCTTACAAAAAATGACCCATTCACTCCTCCTCCCTCACTCTCTCTCTGCACTCACTCCCTCCTCCTCATCTCTCTCTCTTCTTCGCTGGACCCTAATCACCGGCATCTCCTAATGCCGTCGCCGCTAGCGATCGGCACCACCAGAAAGGACAGAGAGAGAGTTCGTCGGCCTTCTCTCTCTGCACCCACTCCCTCATCCTTCTCTCTCGCGCTCTCTCTCTACCACGCCTCCTATCTCTCTGTCGCGCTTCCTCTCTCTTTCTCCGACAACGACAACTTTTTCGGTAGCTCTGATCTGGCCGCCTCCTCCGCTGCGGTGGCTCAAATCTTATCAGAAATTACCTAGATCTGGATCTTTCAATAATTACATTATCAATCTTAACATTCTCAATCTAGAAGATTTACAAAACTGATAACCGCAAAATAATGATAAGTTGGAGAAAGTTGTCACAAAGGGAAATTACTCTGGAGCTCAACAGATGTATAAGTCCACTAGTATCAGGTCATTGTGCGCTTTGCTCATTTCCGCTGTTATAATATCATCCGCCCTATACTTATTTTCATATATGCGTCTGCTAGATATACTCTGATGCATTGAATTTTCTTCAAGGCGCTGATTTTGGGGCGTTAATGTGACATATGCCATGTGGCATTCACTTTATCAAAATGTCAGTGCCAAGAGGGATAGGGTGTCCACCTTGGATAGCCTTAACTAGTGGAGGAGTATATTTAAACCATATAGATAACGCCTTTGAACTGATAATTCAAAAACGAAAGTGAGCACAGGTGAGAGGACCCCACTTTTCCGCAGAGACTAAAGCTTTATAAAGCGCTTTGTAAAGATCCCGATCTTCCAAGTAAAATGTGAGACAAGCATAATTATAAGTTGTAAACATTAGTTTTATTTCACGTACAGTAGAATCTTTATGTAAACATGTATTATATGATAGAAACAGAGTATATAATAAAGAGGAAACAAAGATTTTGATTAAGCAAATTATAGTAGAAGTTCATTCAAAATTAGAAGTACAAATACTGAACAATTGTTGGTTACTATAGAAGTAAAGTAATTAGTAAATTTATAATACGTGTACGAATATACTAGTTTCTCATGTATTCCTTGTGGAATTCGACCTAAACCTATGTTGGGTTACTATATTTGACAATGGCCGCGTTATACCATTAAAGATGAAATGTGGGCGAGAGATCAAACATCAAGTCTGCTTCGGGCAGCTGAAAACGTAAGGCTCAAGACGAGGTTGCCGAGCCCCTGTGGGAATTGGTTCCCAGGTAAGAAATTGTCACCAACTCACAGAGTATTGGAAGAAGCTACAGGCGAAGGGTAAGGCGGGTGTCATCCACCTGGATGAAAAAGAGAAAGCAGACGAAGAAAACCCTGATCCGGCCAGTCCACGACAGGAAGCTCTAGAGGTAGAGACTCCCATTCCAAATGACCTTTCTAAGCATAGCTCAATCCCCATGTAAACTGAGGTCGGGACATCTGTTTCTTTGCCCCAGAAATCTCCACATGCTACACTTGAAGCTTCTATTACTCATCTTGCCAATATGTTCCTACAGGTAGAATATCCTTTCTTTTCTTTCCATTTTCCTTAATCTTGCTCTTATTTACCAATCACAATCTTTTCATTCAGGGTCACACCTCCACTCTATCCACTGCGAATTTGGCAAAAGTGACTGGCCCTTCTAACAAGGAAAAGAGGTTGAAGGATAAGATTCAACATCTCAAGGCTGAAGTTGACATCATGCGTGCTAATCTTAGGGATTATAGCTCTCTCCAAGCTTCACTCCG